>VVHJ01003390.1:0-11944 GCA_015107715.1 Tylochromis polylepis | reverse complement strand
TTCATGTGGTTTATTCTTGTTGTTCTGTGGAAACAAACAGTTTTTTCTTACATCTTACTTGTTTTTCTAGTCAGTTTCAACCCGAACAGCTAGCTTTTGATTTTTAACAGTTTCAGTGCTTATAGAAACACACCTCCAGCAAAAGCAAACCACGAAATTTACTGCAAAACAGAATGTGGCATGATAATAGTTCTATCTTAGGTAGTATGTATTTATAATCCTTGTACTTGAAATTCAAATTTAATTAATTGCATAGTCTAACAAGCCAAACTCCTAGCTGGTATAAAAAATAACAGTGAAAGGACCAGGGTTCATAAATTATCATCAGCTGAATTTTCAAAATAAGAGTGAATGGAGAGCAATAGTCTCTCAGATTAAAAAAATACAACTAGAGTAAAAATAAATACAAAAAAACAAATTGGACATCAGTTATTATTACCTAGGCAGCAAGTAAAGTGTATGTGTGGGGAAACATTGCAAAAATTAACACAATTCTTACGCTTGTATTCTTTATATGTAGCTGTTATCTTTCTACAGTCTGTACCCATATGTTTTCCAGTCTGGACCCTAACAACTGGCTGCATACATTGACAGACTTGGTTAGACCCGAGCACTCCATCCATTAGCTAAATTCCTAGCTATTTCATTATCTGAGTGATTTCCAGCCCCTGCCCACTACTCTACTGAACCAGAGGCTGGATTGCCAGTAACCTCCTCTCTGTCTCTGGAGGGCTGAACCAGGCATTGTGCCTAAGCTTAAAATATTTACCACACCTAATTGAGATCAGTGTTGAAATGTACACTCGTAATAACATAAAGGTATTTTAGAAATTGTGTTTTGTTTTTTGTATGTGGACAGAGTAAGCGTCACCTACACTATGGTAGGCCTTGCACAGCCATTCCTCAGCTCTGTAGTGAAAACTAGGCCGAGCTGGTATCAGGTTTCCGTGTTGCAGCCATTCCTGTCCCAGGCACTCAGGGACTCGCATTGATTTTATAAACCACAACTCCAGGACAGCGTTCAAGGCTCTGAACACCATAATGACATAATGGATGTTTTGGCCAAACCTAGCAAAATGACATTATGTTCAGTGTGGTGTTTTATGTCTGCAATGCCTTGGATTTCTCTGGAAATGCACTGTGTAATGCTATGCGAAACACTATGAGCTCCAGGAATAGACTGGCTGCTTGCTACACCATTAACTGAGATTTGTAAAGACTGGGAGACAAAGATAAGTAAGTTTGACAGTATAATTCAGTCCCTGTGCAGACAATAATGAGTCCTATTTCACCAGCTCCGTTCCATCAACCTGGCTAATGAAGTTGCGGATATGTCATTTGTGTCATCTGTGCAATGCATTTCAATAAATATGATTTGTTGTTAGTAAACACTGACAGTGAGACAAAGTGATATTAAAAGGAGTCATCCTGTTGGTCCTTTGAGTATTTTTCTACAGTGTGGTGTGGAGCTTTAACGATATAAGTACATAATCTCCACAGTTTACGTCAACAGAAACTGTAAATGGTGTAAATGGTTGAAGCAGCAGATCAAAGTGACTTGTTTGTTTTTTTTGTCTGAACTAAAGTCTGAAATCAGAAATGATTCACTTTAAGAGTGGCAGAAAAAGCACTGCATGATTGAAAACTTTATATTGATATTGCTTGGTCTTAATTCATATATATTTTTTTAATTTGTAAAAAAGCGTTCATTATGGTTTGTTTTGTTTGTTTTTTTTACATATAAACCTGATCTCTCTGCTCTTCTCAGGACTTACCCACAGATTTTAATAAGTGACATTTTAGAACTTTAAAATTAAATAAGGTGCAATTACTTTCTAAGTTTCTAATTATTTAGCTGTGTGTGCTGCTGTTACCTGACTACTGTGACAAAATTGTAATTGCATTATAAAAATATATATACAGGCATTTGTTTTATTCTTTAATGCATGCATTAGTAGGAGAAGCTTAAGCTGTTAGATCACCATTATTACGTTCAATCAATAAAAATTAATTCAACACTACTTATAAACTGAAGAAAACGATGGGGATTACTCACCACCTCGAGAACGTATCATGATTAACGGGGTCTATTGATCACTGTTATGTGATGTCATTGTTTATCAGCAGCTTTTTCATTAGAAGTCAAAGTGCAACGTTTACTGCAGGATCTTTGATTATTTTAGAGTCTCCTTTTTCAACCGAGTGTCACAATATGACTGATTTTCTTGTGTGGTGGAGCTCTAACTCTCTATGGACACTGTTTAAAAATCAAAGAGCAGGGCTGCCTGTGGTCTCATAATTACATCATTTTTGTGTCACTCAGTTAAAGTATTTAGGTATTTAATTGTCCAAACTTTTCACTGGTGGTGTATGTTTGTCCATTTGTTTGTTTTTTGCATTAAATTGTTTTTCATAAAGAATTTACTCACAATGTTGTATATTTCCAGAAAATATACAGTATCACATGTTTCACCTACTTAGGTCTTACCCAGAGATTTTACTAATAAAATTAATATTTTATAACTTTAAACCTAAATAAATGTATCAAATTTATTGCTTTATTTGAAGTTTTGGGTAAATATTCAGTGAAACACTCAGGAGAGATATCATTCTGCCCTGCTTTCCTCATCCTTTTAAAATGACATCAACTTAAGTCTGTGACCTAAACACTTTGAAGTAAGACAAGGTTTCTCTTCTTAATACAACACAGGTTCTCTCGTGCTAGACCTGTATGTAAAGCCCTTAAGAAATTGCCTGTGAATGAGAAAGCAAAGAAAGTTGGCAGCGTGGTTTCTTTTTTTTTTTTGGTTTGGGTTTTTTTCCCTTTTAGTAGCAGATGGAACTGGAACAGAGCCAGTTGCTGTTAGAGGCTGATTGTTTGGATAGACTGTAATGGTTTCCTTTTTTCACTTATTGTTGGCTGTAGGAAGGAAGGCATTAGGTCCACTGCCACAGCGGAGATCTGATATAAATGCAAACAAAAGCATTTCATCTTTTAAAGATGACATTTTTATTCTCTTTTTTTATGCCTCATTCTTCTTCCTTTATCTTTTTGACCTTACCTAAATGTTTTTTTTTTTATTTGCCCAAAAATCCAGTTTAAATATAGGAACTGCTAGAGAATTCATTATTCTTTCGATAAATATTTAATATATTTCACTACACCAGTTTGTAAGTAAGTGTTTCTCACTATATTTATGAACATCTTTCAAGTAACATTAATTCTGAAGCCTACAGTACTGTGAAAAGAAGACTTGTGCTACACCTAATTATTTTATATTTTACTTCCAAGGAGCCCGACTTTCTAGTAATTTTATTTTATTTTAATTTTTGAAGTGTTCCCAAGGCTTTCTTGAAGTCTTTCAGAGTTTTTCTTTGGACATTGGCTGCTTTTACATTCATTTTCAGTCCAGTCTTGTACTATTTTTTTTTCTATTACGCTACTTAATACTGACCTATGAATAATTCAAGCATAAAAAATGAATATGCTGAGGAGGTAAGGAGAGAGGCTAACCATTACGGTCTGCAGCTATCTGTAAAACATGGTGAATACTCTGTCATGGTTTGGGGCTACATTTCAGCCAGTGGTGTTGTGGATCTTGTCAGAATAGATGGAATTATGAACACCTTCATTTTTCAGCATGACAATGATCTCAAACACAAGGCCAATGCAGTAAAAGCACACCTGGATAGAAAAAGACAGTGGAACAGTATCAGTCATGGATTAGCCTGTCCCAGAGTCCGGACCTCAACATTATGGAAGCGGTGTCTTTGTTTTTGTCTTACACTTTATTTCCATTTATGTTTAAACGTGCCAGTAAATTGCTGCACCTATTGCCCATTTCTTAGCAAAATATATAGAGAGAAATGAGGGGTGGCTCAAGACTTTTGCACAGCACTGTACATTGCAAAGAAAGGTATGGAGGTTTGATGTATGCAGACTTGCTGTAGACATGCATATATGCACCTTATCAAATAATAATATTGTTTTGTCATGATTTTCTCAGCTCCAGTACTCTGACAGGATGGCATCAAAGGAGGGGGAGGAGCCTCCTCCATACCAAAGCCAATCAGATAGTCGTTTAAAGAGCAAGAAGCCACCCAGCCTTGTAATAGCCATCCCTCCACCAGAAGCAGTGATGTCCCAGGTAGGCTGGTTATTTTTTGTTTTGTTTTTTTACCTGACCCTGTCCTTCACTGTGTGGTATCATGCAACAGTTATCTAGATGTGTTGTCACATAACACATAGTGTGCAGCAAGGGGTTGACGTGGATTTTGGAGGTGGGTGGACCCTAACTCTGAAAATATAGAGAGACTCATGAGCCGGTCTGTGCTTCTGTTGGCTCAGACGTTTGCTGATCTCTGTGGATTTAACACAATGAATTCTACAAGATATTAGTACATGCTAAATGAGCTATCATGGCTGCCTTCCAGTGGCTAGCCACTGAAAAACCAAAGTGAAAGTGTAATTTGCTAAGTAATACTGAAGAGCGTTACTGGCTGAAATCCCAAAATGATGACTGCTACATTAGCTGACATTGACCATGGACACTACAGTCTGTCCTGCACTAGGTTAACATGGTCTATGACACCGCAAACTACCCACAAAGTGTGGCAGTTTTCTTAGTAGCACACACTGGCAAATATAATACTGATATACTCTTCATGTTCTCAAAGGGTTTAAAAGGTTTTTTTTCTATCAAATTTACAATTTTTAAAATAACTTGTTTTTTCTCCCCAGAAAAATGTCTGGAAATATTTACAAATGGCTTCCCTACTCTACCATTATTTAGCATTTTTGTTGTTGTTGTACTGCTACTACTACTAGTGGCCTGTCAAGCTCCATACTCTCTTACATCACAAGTGATGTTGCAAATCTAGAAGCAATCTGTAGAATAACTGATTGTAAATCACTCACAAAATTCTTCATATAAGCTAAGATGAGCAAAGATCAGCCCAATGAACATAGAATAAAAATAGGGCCAAAACAAGCCTGAGTATTGCGATTGGCTTTTTATTCATGTTGTGTCAGTCAAGAGCATATTCCTTTCACTTTGTTTCACAAACATGGTCCAAAAAACATGGAGGTTCAGATCAATTCTCGGCTTCACTCACTGTGCGATTATGAAAATTAATGGATGGATTAATGGGCTGATGGACTACTTCATAAATGGTTTGTAATAATCATTTGACTCAGGATGCAAAGTGGAAGAAAATAAACGATGATGGGCAGTACTTTACTTTTAAGAGTTTACAACACATTAAAGTAGCACAGTGTTCCTCGATGCCTCTGTAATTGCCACTTGCTCTTGCAAGCAGGCTATTGGCACAACAATCTGGCAGTTTGTGAAGCACATATATTTTTCACGGTGGGCCTCATGCTAATAACACAAACAAAGGCATTTCAGCTACACAAATTAGTTGGTACTCAGTCCTCAGAGTTCAACTGAGCATGTCACAATTAAAACGTTTAAAAAAAGGACAAGCAGTGTAATAAACATGTAAATTTGTGCTGTGGCTTTGCACTGCAGGTATTTATTTCACTAGCTTTTCCATTACAAAGACAATTTTAGATCATCCTAAATTTGGTACTGATTTGCTTCACCATGTGCTATCGTTAATACTTAAACGGGATGTGTGAGGCAGTGTTATTATTCTGAAGAAAAACTAAAAACAAAAACTACATATGAAAAGCATTTTAGTTAACTAGAATAATAAAAACTAGACCTTAGGAAAAAATGACTACAGAGGAAGTCTTATTAGTTTCCCTTTTTAAGTGAAATGAATAAACTAACTGAAAATAATCGGTGCTAAAAACAGGGAGTTTAATGCTATAACTTTTATTTAACTAAAATTGAACTTAAATGCGTTTTTAAATTGTTGATGTTAAAAATTGTCACGTAGGGCACAAACATTTTTGGAGCATTGAACTGAACAATGTTTAAGAGTCACTGGTGGAGGTCGTTTCTCCTCACTCCTCTGGAAAGAGATTGTTTATGGCTTAATTACAAAGGTACATGCAACCTGATCGTTTGGCTCTATGTAATTTAAAAAAATATGACAGCCTTTCCCCCTGCACAGGCAATATTATTTAGTTTTTATAGCTTATATATTTTATAGCAGCAAAGATTTCGGTACTGTGATGACAACATTTTTTTTTTCTTCCTTTCTTCTGGTCAGCCACCACGACAATCTCTGAAAAAAACCCCAAGTGCTCAAGCGACTGGTTCTGTGTCAGAGAGCGTCGGTGGACACGGAGATGGAGAATTTTCAGCAAGAGAAAGAAGGGAGAAATTTAGTAGACAAACATCGCTCTCACAAAGCATCCGAAAGTAAGCTGCTGCTGTTGTTTTCGTCTCATATACAAGTGTGACACTTAAAGACCTACAGTGGATGCATAAGTAGCTTTGGGGGACAGAAAACTCATGAACAGACAAAAAATCTAATGTATGTAAGCATTCTTCCCTAAAGTGTATTTCACAACAAGTCGAAATTTTGTTCCTTGAAGGTCATTCACCATAAACTATCAAGCACACATAATTCATTCATCAAAAAAATCTCCTCTTCATAATCCTAATTTGTAGATTACGGTCATTTAATTACCCCCATTTACCAACTACATGTCCTAAGAGTCCAGTCATTGAACATGCTGCAAGTGTCAAGACATTTAATGTTTGGTAATAAAGTGCAGTAATGTCTTTAAGAGTGCACAATACGTGACTTTTAAACTTCCCTTATATGAAAGTTACCCAAGCTACATTAGCTTTGTTCAGGCAGCATTGTGTAATTTGGTGTCAAAATGTAACTGTTTATTTATTTATTTATTTTTTCGTTTGTGGTAGTATCTACTCTCTGCACATAAGGTGAAAAACAAGACTCAGATGTTTTGTTTCATTTCTTGTTTATGTAGCTTTTAAGAATAGGTATATACTAAACATTTCAGGTGATTTTTGTGAATATCTTCTTTTACCTGAATATCTCGTAACCATCTTTCTGTACCTCCAGGAGTACAGCCCACTGGTTCGGTGTGGGCGAAGACTGTGAGACTAATCAGCAGGTCTGGCACCGGAAGAGCCTGCGCCACTGCAGCCAGCGCTATGGCAAGCTGAAGCCCCAGTACAGAGAGCCCGAGACGGCCACCAGCATTGACCAGAGCCTGGATTCACCAGCTGCCCACAGGATGCCCAGGGTATACTAACATCATACAAACATAGGATCACTTAGTGTGTTAACCTACTGTTAGGATGCCACAGTTTCATTTAAATTACTACCTTATCTGTAATTTTGTTTAACTTAAATTGAGTGCAGAACATCATCCAGGAAAGATGATGTACTTTGTTTAATATTCTGATACTTCTGTAAGAAAAAAACCCTTTTTGTACAGAAGGAAACTAAACAGAATGACACACAGCAGGCTCGATGTGTAGCTACTAAGACTTTCCATTTCTAAACTGCCAAGAAGCTCAACTTTTTTCTTTGTTCTCCACCTGCATGCTTTCACTTGATGAAATGGAGAGATTTCTCAAGAAGACGCTGTATTAAAGCGCTGCATAGTTACAGACGTGGACCATCTGTGCTGCAGACGAATCATGTCTCTCTTTCAGTCTGTGCCAGACACTTCTACTCTACTCATCCAATATTTTGTTCATCTTTTTGTTCTCTGTCCTCATCTATACACACCTACCATCATTCCCTCTTTGTAGACATACAAACACAAACGTGTAGCACAAACACATTAAGCAATTCTCTCTCTCCAAATGTCAGCACTGTGAAGTTTGTAAGTTATAAATATGATCTGTTAGATCCGAGGGGCTTCTCTCATGCTCGCCCACAGAGTCCTGCTTCTTATTCAACATCAGCTTTCACAGTAGGAAGATGTAAAGATGTTTACCAGTTCAAGTTCACGCAAATGTCACAGTGAAGTATTTTATCAGGTTGACCCTAATCTCTCTTTCTGACAGATTGTGGACCCCCTGGCACGAGGGCGAGCTTTCCGCTGCCAGGATGAGTTGGACAGCCGCTCTCCAAGAACACCTCACACAGCTCAAGGGGGTCCTGTCACACCAGGCGTCACCTCACTCACCTCCTTCACCAGCCAGCGCTCCGGGTACAGTCGCTTCCCCAAACGGAAGCGAGAGTCCGTCGCCCGCATGAGCATCAGAGCTGCATCCAACCTGCTGAGGGTGGGTGGAAATGAAAAGCAGAGTGGCAAGAGTAAAAGAGTCCCTGGTTCGAATTCTGGCCTTTAATGTTTCATCAGTGCTTGCATGCTTTTTAGCAATCCCTTTGAATAAAATGACAGTAAATGCCAGCATTTACTGTTTTTATCATTGTTACCTTAGTCAAAAATTAAGAAAGACAATCTTTCCTTTTTTATGCACATGAGGAACCGCTTGTTATGTGGCGTGTTTGTTGTCCAGGGTCGTAGCAGCTTGGCAGGCTCACAGGCTGGTCGCAGTTTCCCCAGGAGGAGCTTTGTCAGGCCCAGCTGGATGGACGAGGACACTGTGGATTCTGCAGATGCATCCGAGTCGCTCTTCTTCAGTAAGGTCAGCAGCAGCTCTCTCTCTACCACCCGTTTGGCACCCGTATCCTTGCAGCAGTTTCTTTCTTTGCTTTTACTCTGTTTGGCAAACTTCTATCTTTTCATTCGATTGTCATTGTTTACCTGCTTCTCCTCTCAGACTCAATTTTTCTGTGACCACTGTGTTCTTCTTTGTTTGTCCTCCTTTCTTCCTCGCTGTTCGTGTGTCCTGTACAACAACACATAACATCTGACTACACGTTAATAACTGCCCTCTCTTTTTCCTCTCGGCATGTCCTCTGTGTCCTGCATTACCTCTGTACAGTGTGATGTCCGTGATGAGTTATATTCTATGGCCGATGATGTCTTTGAATCGCCCCCCTTGTCTGCCTCTTTTGCTCCCTGCGACCAGCCTTCCAGCCTGTGAGTAAATATAAATACTCAACCAAAGTCTCTGCACTGCACACAGTGTGTTTTGTATTGGGTTTTTTTTCTTTTTTAACCCTAATTCTATCTCTGTCTGCATACCTGTCTTCCTCTCAGTCCCAGTAAGGATGTATCACAGGCTCCTAAAACGCCAACCCTACTCCACGAAATGGGTCATCCTCGTCGCGGTCGTCGCATTGCCTCCCAAGTGAAGCACTTTGCGTTTGACAAGCAAAAACGTCAGTATGGTTTGGGAGTTGTGGGGAAATGGCTAAACCGACAGTATCGACGAAGCATTAGCAGCAATGTCCAGAAGCAGCTGGACGACTTCCACAGCCACAGGTTGGGAATGAGTTCTGTGCATACATACAAGTGAATTATTTGTTTGATTTAAATCAAAATAACACAATAAACTCAGAGAGAGAAATATAATTAGGCTGACAAAGTGCTAAAAGTATTTATTGGCTAGTGTTGGTTTTTGCTGCTACTTGATTCACAGCACTGTTTTGTGGTGTGCATAATTTCAGACCCTACTTTACCTACTGGATTACATTTGTCCACATCCTTATCACATTGCTGGCCTGCTGCACGTATGGGTTTGCCCCTGTTGGGTTTGCACAGCATTCGACAACTGAGCTGGTAAGTATAAATTTCACAGATTACTTTGGAGCAGTATTTAAAAATAGAAAATGTGATTTTTGACATGACAGGTTTCATATTAGTGTGAAAATTGAAGGTTAACATTTCTTAGTGAAACTCAGTATTGAAATTAGAATTCTTTTTTCGTGCAAGTTAACACTCAGAAGTTTTGATCAGGCTCATTGATAAACTGTGATGCTCTGCTGCCCTCTGTAGGTGCTGAAGAACAAAGGCATTTATGAGAGTGTCAAGTATGTCCAACAGCAGAACTTCTGGATTGGTCCAAGCTCTGTAAGTTTAGCTGCGGTATTATTGTGCTTAGAACAGCTTTGGATATTTGTCTAGGTGTACAAAACCTAATGGAACTGCTCCCAAAAATGGTCGATACGGTGGTAAAATGAACACAGCCAGAATGTATGATACTAGCACAGCTAAAGGGAACTCGCACTTTGGTGTGAAGTTTAGGTTTGGTGTGTTTTCATGTGGGACACTTCTCTCCTCTTCCAGTGCAGTTATTTTATTTTCTCACTTCCTGTTTTGTCATATCATGATAATTTATTAAGAAAAATAAAGGAACTACATTTGAATGCATGATCACATACACTATATTGCCAAAAGTATCCGCTTGTCTGCCTTCACACCCATATGAACTTGAGTGACATCTCATTCTTAATCCATAGAGTTTAATGCGATGTTGGCCCACCCTTTGCAGCTGTAACAGCTTCGACTCTTCTGGGAAGGCTTTCCACAAGGTTTAGGAGTGTTTTTATGGGAATTTTTTACCATTCTTCCAGAAGCTCATTTGTGAGGTCAGAAATAGATTATGGAGGAGAAGGCCTGGCTCACAGTCTCTACTCTAATTCATCCCAAATGTGTTGAATCTAACTGAATCTATCATGTTGAGATTATGGCAGTCAGGCTTTTCTACATCAAGCTCGCTCATCCATGCCTTTATGGACACTGGTGCACCATCCCCAGACTGTTCACACAAAGTTGGTGGTATGAAATTGTCCAAAATGTCTTGATGTGCTGAAACATGAACAGTTCCTGTCACTGGTTTGTAGGAGCAGTCTGCATGCCTAGGTGCTTGATTTTATACACCTGTCGCCGTGGTAATAATTGGAACACCTGAATTCAATGATTTGGATAGAGGAGTAAATACTTTTGGCAAAATAGTGTATTTACAAGATAGACTGGCAGCAGTTTATTTCTTTACCGTCTTAGTCTGTGTTTAGCATGTGTGTTACCACATTTGTTAATCTTTAAAGTCATTTCCTTCAATTTTTAGGAAGACCTCATCCACCTAGGGGCAAAATTCTCCCCCTGCATCCGTCAGGATGCACAGATCGTCAGCCTGATCAAGAAGGCCAGAGACCTTGAGAAAGATTCTGGCTGCTGCGTTCAGAATGACAACTCTGGATGTGTGCAGACCCTCAGCTCCGACTGCTCTGTATGTGATAATGTACACATACCTGTGCTCATGAGTTTATAATCTTTAAGCATATAATCACTTAAACACTCATGGTAATTATTCACACCGTCTTTGCTGTGCTCTTGAACTTTTTCCCCATTAGATGGAGATTTTTAGGTGTGCAGGAAAAAAGAAACAATCTGTTTTTCATTTTGTCCTCCCTGACAAACTCACACAACTGCAAAAAAAAAAAACCTCTCTGTGCCTATGTTTTTGTTTTTTTATGCATAAATATTTAATTTTGGGAAACGTAGTCACCTTTTTTCAATATTTACAGTGTAACAGAAGATCTGATGTGAATATTTCAGTTGTATTTACTGTACTATGTGCTTGGTAAATGAGAAAGAAAACTGTGTCTTAAATATTTGAATAACTTCATGCAGGAGACGCTGGCCACCTTTATTAAATGGGACAATGAACAAATGGAAAACATCAGTAGGTCGTCCAGTTCTGTCTGTCACCAGGACCCCAGGTGAGGATATGAAGCTTAATTAAAGTGTGTCATTAAACACTCAGCAGCGTTTGACCACTTTGTTGCTTTTCTTGTTGTGAGCAGAATATGTGAGGAGCCTGCCTCTGCAGAGCCTCATTTATGGAAGGATGACATCACCACGTGGCCGGTGAGAGGACACTGCTGCTTCGTGCATTCTTCATATTTCTGTTGTTGCTCTGTGTTCACCAGCATCTGAAGCACATTTTATATTCATTTTATTTTTTTTCTTGGTCTTACCTGTGCTGCCGCCAGGTATGTACATATCCAAAGAAATGGAATCACACAGGCTACAGACACATGGACTGTAACATCAAAGGACGGCCCTGCTGCATAGGAACTAAGGGCAGGTGTGAAACATGTGCTTGCTAAAGCGTTATGCTACTGCCAGGTC
>VVHJ01003389.1:8295-39592 GCA_015107715.1 Tylochromis polylepis | reverse complement strand
GGCTGCCGGGGGATTCCCATGATGCATTGAGTTTTTCTTTTCCAGTCACCTTTCTCACTCACTATGTGTTCATAGACCTCTCTGCATTGAATCATATCTGTTATTAATCTCTGTCTCTCTTCCACAGCATGTCTTTATCCTGTTTCCTTCTCTTACCCCAACCGGTCGCAGCAGATGACCGCCCCTCCCTGAGCCTGGTTCTGCCGGAGGTTTCTTCCTGTTAAAAGGGAGTTTTTCCTTCCCACTGTCGCCAAAGTGCTTGCTCATAGGGGGTCATATGATTGTTGGGTTTTCTCTGTATCTATTATTGTACGACCTACTGTACAAATATTAAGCGCCTTGAGGCGACTATTGTTGTGATTTGGCGCTATATAAATAAAATTGAATTGAATTGAATTGAATTGAATCATGCCACTTACACTCTCTGTAACACCCTCATGGAAGAGCTGCATTATGTAAACGTTTAAACTGAACCAATTCAGCCCATGAATGGGAAGCTGTGCAAAATTTAATGAACTGTCCCAGATGCCATTTTAAAATGAAAAGCCTGTTGAAACCTTAGTGTATGTTAGATGCTCCTAGCATTGTGCTGCAATTACAGTGTAGTCAAGGCACCAAACTTTGACAAGGAAGGCAGCAAAAATAAAGAGGATATTTCTGGGTCTGTTACAGTTTATCAACAGTCCAACAGTTACATGTCTACAAAGCATAATCACAAAAAGCCTTTTAAAAATTAATTAAATTTACCTTAACTGTATTTTTATCAGATAACTCGTGTTATAAATGCTTTATTATAGCAGAAGAAACCAGAGTTTAGCATCCAAGTTCAAATTCTACATCTACAAATTGGGGAGGACAAAATTGTGTTTCCTCGTCTCTACAAAAGTGAGCCAATTTAACTGTTGGAATTTTTTAACATGATGTAGTTAAAAGTAGTTCCATCTCTGGATGTAACACAGATCGATACTGAAATCACATCCATGGGCACAGGGTAGGTGATACTGTATGTTTTGGGTGAATCAACATTTTAATCGGTTGTAGTTACACCCACAAACGCTTTGCCTAAACAATAAAACTCAAGGGTGACACATAATGTTCGATGACACTTTAATTCACTAACAGATTTTCATTGCAGGAGCCTCTGGACTAGTCCACTTTGATGAAGAGGGAGAGAGAAATCAAGACTACTCAATTTATGACCTCCAGCACACAGATGACATTGCCAAGTTTATCCCAATCCTCCATTTTGACAGTCACACCAAAAATGTCAGGTACCAAACTGTTTTGTATCACATCTGTATGACAATAATCTTCAGTCACACCTGAATGATAACATGAAAAACACAACAGAGAAATGGTAGTTATCAGAAAATCTGTTATTTTAGACCGACTTCAATGTTTGCGTCTGTGGTGTGGCCGAAAGGAAGACCTCCGCCTGATGTGCCAGAATGTGGCTTCAACAATGAAATCTGTGAATGGGTGACTAATGGTAAAACCTATTCCTTATGGAACCAGTATATCTAACAATTAGATTTCAGTTTTTGTTTTTCATATGCCTGTTGGGACATCCACACCCATATGTGGAAAGGCACAGGTAGAGAAAGCAGCAGTAACATTCAAGCACAGAGCAGAGCAGATACAAAATACAGAGTAGGACTTACTAGGTTGCAAAGTGGCCTGCAGATGTGCAGCAGATGTGGACATCCCTGAAGCAGCTTAAAAGCACAAACTATCTGAGATCTGCCACAGTATCAGCCAGTGTGCAGCTCAGCTTGACTTTATGCCTTACCTAAATTTTTCCTTTCAAACCACTAAGACTTTATCTTGTGTTTATTCTGTTAAAAGAAACTTTGATGTCTAACTGTCATCATAACTTACCGCTCTCACTGGACACAGACATTGCCCTTCTGGCTCTTCTTGCGACCTTCCCTGTTATTGGGGTGCTGGCAGTTCTGAGCATTGGGGTGCTCGTGCTGCAGAAGTTACGGCTCCAGACGAGGCTTGATGACTCCTGCTGGTGGATGATCAACTACAATGATATCACCATCATCAGGGAACCCACAGTATGAGCGTTCGACAGTTGTTGTCAAGTCGAACAATGACAAGTGTACAAGATTTCACATGTGTGGTGTGTTTGTTTTTCCTTCAGGGAATTCAGGGTATGTCTCTAAGCAATTCAGGTACGCATATTGGGAGCAGTAGTTCTCAGGCCAGTTTCTCCACCAACAGCTATGACCTGAGGGACAAAGCAGGAAAGGAACATATCTACACCACCATAGGCCTCTGCCAGGTACTAGTTTTATTTTGAGCGTACAGTGAACCTGTGTAACTTTTTGGGAATATATTAAGGTTAAAGGTAAAGAAAGATGGTATCTCTTTTTTCCAACATGAAACAAGCATGCTTTTTATACAGTATGTTCATGCAAAGCAGTTAATTGGGTGAACAGTGCAAGGAGCAATCAGGAGTGGGTAAAAAGAAAAAAAGCAAGATTAAGATATCTTCTTGCTTCTCTTTGAATACAGGGTGTATCAAAAAGAATCATCGGATTTTAAAGTGCTTTAATTCCACAGCCATTCACCAGTACCGATCAAAACATGTACTGTTAAAAAGAGGAGATTTGTGAGTTTCACATGGTTGTTGGTAGGTAGCATAATATTAGTAGCAGTTGTTATGGAGTTTTTCCTTCCCACTGTCGCCGAGTGCTTGCTCAAAGGAGGCTGTTTGATTGTTGGGATTTTCTCTCTATTATTGTAGGGTCTTTACTTTACAATATAAAGCACCTTGAGGAAACTGTTGTGATTTTGTACTGACCTGACCTGAATTGAATTGATGTGAATTGTAGTGACCCCAGTCAAAGTTTGACTATCATATAGGATTTTATGACTTCAGTAAACAAGCTTATTGTCTGAATGGCTAGTTTCAAATATTATTTAATACATGTAAATGCAAAAGAAAATGTATTAACACATATACAAATATGAATTATTGTTTATCCAAGAACTATAAAGAAAGCTTTTAATGCTTATGGAATTAACTTTTTATTTTTTAAAATAAAGATGTGTATTTCTTTTTTAAGTTACTTAGTATGACTTTAAGATATGTATATTTCTGATGGTTTGTTTTTTTTAACATTTTCATATAGGGAAATCAAGTGGCCATCAAGTACACTGAGAACCCTGTTAACTGTAATTTCCAGAAGCCTTCAATCATCAGAGAGTTTAATATGGTAAAGTTCCTGATTTTTTTTCAAGATAAAACATAATTTACTTTTTATTTATGCTGAAAACTCTAACAGCCAAAAATTCAGGTGGACTGTATCTAACTGAACTACCTATTATTTTTTCTTTCACTTTTTATTTATTTTGTGCCTAACCTTCTTAAACTCTTCAAGACAGATGAAAGAGATGAAACATGAGAACTTGGTGCAATTTTTTGGTGCCTGCATTGAACCACCAAACATCTGCTTGGTCTTCCAGTACTGCAAGAAAGGTAGTTTAAAGGTTAGTGAAATCTGAAGGTTCTTTTTTTCAAAATGGATTTCAATGAACTTTAACATCTAACCACAGATAGATCTTTAACTTAAAAGTGAACTATGTTGGCATATTTCTGCAGGATGTTCTTAAGGCTTCAGATGTTGACTTAGATGGGATGTTCAAGCTGTCTTTTGCATATGACATTGTCAGTGTAAGTCTGTTTATTTACTGAGTAAATTTCTTACTCTAATAACAATTTTTAAGAATCTACTCAGATCCATAGCAGGAACTTTATTAACAAAGAAATTGTAAAAATAAATAAAATAATTAAAACATATCTACAAAAAAACAACAGATGAATGGATGAATTTCTGAAATAATCTTTTTAGAGTTTCTGAATTGAATTGGAAAATCAACTGGAAATGTATCTTCACATTTTTAAAATAGACATCAAACTGTACTTATACCAGTTTTTTGGTTTTTACTTTTATATGTTAAAATTTTGAATATGTATTTTCTAATCTTGAATGTTTTACTATTTAAATCTTAAAATAGTTTAATTGTTGTCCAGGGAATGGAGTTTATTCACAAGAGTAGCCTAAAATTTCATGGGAACCTGAAACCTAGCACATGTTTGGTGGATAGCCGACTACAAATCAAACTCTCTGGCTTTGGATTGTGGGAGTTTAAATATGGGAGCAAAAGCAAGATGAACTCACTGGAAAATCCCAATTACGAAGGTCAGTGATTTGAAATCAGAATGTGTTGTAATAATCACTGTTACCTTAAATAAATTCACATGATGGAGAAGTAACACATGAGAACTTGTTTTAGAGATGTACTGGATAGCCCCTGAGCTTCTGAGACAGGCCGGTTCCCCGGTCAATGGAACACCCAAAGGTGATGTCTACAGCTTTGCTATTATAATGTGGGAACTAATGTACAACTCCAAAGCCGGTCCGTATCAGGACATCAACCTGGACCCCAAAGGTTGGCATGATTTCATTTTTGCCAACTGCCAAAATCAGTTACCGTAGTTAGCTACAATCTCCAGCTTTATTTACATTTTAGCAATTTGGTACCATTAAAAGTATTTCTACTTCAATTTTCTTTTTGCGCTGTAATTATCAGTCTATCATAGTTTTGTGATAACTTTAAAATGTGATGGTTTCAATCAGGTTCTGAAGTATCTTTGTGGATAATTGAGTATATATGAAATAATGTCCTGTAGCATTGGATGGAAGTACAAAATTTTATGGCAATTTTTCCAGTATTATATTTTAGTCTGGAACAAAGTTGAACAACACTGCCCATTAAGTTCTAATGATACATGTTCTTACAGAGATTATTATGCAGTTGAGGACACCTTTTCAAGGTGAACCCCTCCGACCAGTACTGTCTGAGCAATTGGTTGAAGAGAACATCAATGCACTGCTAAAAGCCTGCTGGAGTGAAAACCCTGACTACCGACCACCATTTTTTTCTATACGGAGGCGGCTGAAAGACATTAGTCCAGACAGGTAATATCATACCCCTAAATTTTTATTTTACAAAGTTTTTGTGTCAAATCATATTCCACATTTTTATTTAAGTCAGACACAAATTTCCCATAATGCCCATAAATTTGAAAGTTCACAAGCTAAAACTTCCAGCCCTCTTCAGTCTTACTCAAATCTAACAAACCTGACTAAATCCTCATTAAAAGAGTTAATGATTAATTTCTATCTTGTAGCCATGCAAACATTCTAGATAATATGGTGGACAAGTTGGAAAAGTATGCAAATCACCTGGAGGAGGTGGTGGAGGAGAGGACCAATCAGCTTACGATGGAGAAAATTCGTGCAGACAAGCTCCTCGCCAGCATGTTGCCAAGGTACTTGATGAAAAAATTGAACTATAATGTATATTTTTGTATTACTATACTGAGTCAACCTTATCTTGTGTTTTTTCAATGATTTTAGATATATTGCTGAACAGCTGATGTCAGGGAAGTCAGTGGAGCCACAAAGCTATGACTTGGTGACCATCTTCTTTTCTGACATTGTCGGCTTCACCTCCATGTGCTCAGTCAGCTCTGCAATGGAAGTGGTAACATTCCTCAATGACCTCTACAGTCTCTTCGATGACATCATCAAGATGTACGATGTCTACAAAGTAAGTGACAGTGAACATACTGTGATCTTAAAAATTAGCGCAAAGGAAAGCAAAGCAATACTATATATATTTTGAAAAATATTGAATTTCTCACCAAGAAAGAAAAGACAAATTTAAATGTACTTGAAATTGCAGAGGTCTTTTTTCTGTTTGTGCTATGTTGTCTTTTCTTCCAGCCTTATTTTATTTTAAAAATGTCATTTTCGTCTTTGCATCATTACAAGGTGGAAACAATTGGTGATGCATACATGGTGGCAAGTGGTCTACCTATCAGCAATGGAAACTTGCATGCTTTGGAGATATCCACAATGGCGCTACATTTCTTGAGTGGCATAAAGGTGTTCAGAATCCGTCACAAGCCAAATGAGAGTCTTGCAATTCGCATTGGGATACACTCTGGTAAGATACAGTAGCAATGGAGACCATGGCATGAAAGGATTTGAAGGTCTTGAAAAGTACCCCAACTGGTTGGTGAGTGGTTGCCGGAGGTTGGTGGCTGTTGCTGGGTAAAATTAGTCACAAAGAGAATGCTGCACAAAGAAAAATCCTTCTGATTATTTTGGTCACTAGCAGATTGCCACAGTTACCCGTAGATGCATGGAAGATGCTGAATTGTCTGCAAACACTAACTAACCACAAAGAGGTGGTGAAACTTGAAAAAGTGCAAAGCAAACTGGAGATGAAGATTATTTGCCTTCAGTGTAAAAGTTGCACCTTTTAAAATGTGTCGGTTTCACCAATAAGGCACAACTTTTACACTGAAAACAAAAGTTCTCTTTTTGGCTTGTGTTGCACTATTTAGTTATTCGCAAATATTTACAGAAAAGTAGGTGTCTTTGATGCAAACTACTGGCAACCATGGCAATCCACTAGTGACCAAAGCCGTTGGACCGCGGCTTTTGGTCCAGGACTGTATACTTTTTGGACCAATTTAAACACTAGTCACTGCCCAGCAAACTCCAGCAAACACTCGCAAATTGGTCATGGAATACACATGTTTTCTTTGTCACCAGGTGGCTAGCATATGGTCACTGACAAGCTCCTAGGGCTCTGTGACTGAGACTTACAAGTGACAAGAATTATGAAGGACTTTGTAGTGGGTAAAAATAGCTTGTGCATTGAACATTTGAGTAATTAAAAAAAAAAAATCCATTCTGATTTTTACAAATTTTGTAGGTCCAGTGGTTGCTGGAGTGGTAGGGACCACCATGCCTCGATACTGCCTCTTTGGTGACACAGTGAACACAGCCTCTCGCATGGAAAGTAACAGCTTACGTAAGTACGCAGGTGAAATGTCAAAATTTAAAGTCTGAATAACACTGAAAAACATAAGATTTATGAAGTTGTGGTATGATTTGAAGTGATTATTGTCACTTTAATTTTTTTCATAGTGTAGAAATCACAGCATTTTTCAGATAAACCAAAAACTATTATGACTCTCCTGATGCCTCATTCCCAGATTATAAAACGACAATATTTTGATGATCCTTTGATTTTATTTCTTGCTTCACTGCAAGTTTGACAATTTTAGATTTCAGTGAACTAGTTTGGCTACTTTTGATGGATCACTGTGACATTGTTTATAAATGATCTGGGTCTGAATGCCTGAAAGTAAAGTCAATGCCAAAGTTCCACAAGGCTGCATTCTTTCTCATGACCAGCCAGGGTTGACCCCATTGGTTGCAGAGACATGACCATTGGCTAGCATGCAGTGTCCTTGGTTTCTTAGATATAGCCATCACTCATCTGGTTTTAACAACCAAGACGGTGATGAGCTAAATCCGAGTTCAAGGTTTCAAAATGGCAGTCGACAATCTACATCAATGTTTATGTTGGGTAGAATGTATGAGAATGAAATGAAATTTTCTCTAGATGCTAATGGTCCCTTGAGGATGAATTATAATTATGCTGATAATCCCTTAACTTTTCATATTTCATGATATTTCATCAGGTAAATATTTATTTTAGTCCAGCTCTTTGGTGGTTTATACCTGCAAATATTTATGACATTCTCCTTCAGTACTTTGTGCAAATCATCATGGTAACAGGCTACACTAGTCGTATTATGCCTTAAACATTGACTTGATATGGTCTGTATGAAGATGTTAGCATGATTAAACATGCAGAGCTGTTGAACTTAAATGCAAACCTAGGAGTCTGTCTTGGTAAAGGTTCTTAAAATCTCTCTTTAGAAGTTAATGTGTATGTCGCATACAGCCTTGAAGATTCATGTATCTCAGTCCACGGCAGACATTCTTTTCCAGGCTGGATCATTTGAACTGGAAGAAAGAGGAGAAATTCAAATGAAGGTGAACAGTCTGCAGTATTTTTTTCCCTCGCAATGAAATAACAAAGATGTTAGGTTGACTAAAATGGCTTTCTCTCTGTGACAGGGTAAAGGGACTCAAAAGACCTACTGGCTGCTGAACAGAGCTGGATTTAATCCTGTCTTTAATGACTGTGGCTCTTCACCAGGACAAACAGAGGTACAGTTAGAGATATAATATCCAAATCACTACCCCCGTTTGATACAGAGGGGCAACATTCAATCACAAATATATCTATATCTATACATATATGTGTGTGTGTGTGTCAGAGGTGTGAACTTGAGTCACATGACTTGGACTCAAGTCAGACTCGAGTCATTAATTTTATGACTTTAGACTTGACTTGAAAAATTGTTCTAAGACTTGTGACTTGACTTGGACTTGAACCTGGTTACTTGAAAAGACTTGATATCTCAAAGATGATTACCTATGTGTGTGTGTGTGATCTGCAGCACAGCCAATCAAATTAACCAGATTTAAAAAAAAAACCCAAAAAACCCCAAACAAACCGCTCAAGCCAAAAATCTTTCATTGAATGTTTATTCTGTGAATTTATAGTTTAGAGAAAGACTATTCTTGCAGCTAAGTTTAATTGAGCTGTATATTATAGAGGTGCAATTTCAAAATTTGTGTATATTTTGTAAGTTAACTTGTTTCATCAGGTGTTGAGATAAACGCAGATTTAAAAAAGAGCACATGATCTATTATTTACATTTAACATATAATTGCAACTTCTTTTTTTTTAAAGACTCAAAAAGACTTGAAATTCAAAGTTTTGGACTTGGGACTTGACTTGAGAGTTGTCCGTCTTGACTTGAGACTTGACTCTGACTTGAGGATAAAGACTTAAGACTTACTTGAGACTTGCAAAACAATGACTTGGTCCCACCTCTGGTGTGTGTGTGTTGTATTGTATATGAATTGTATTTTTATTGATTTACTGTATTTTCTCCCATTGAAGACACCAGGAGTGAACCATGGTGAAGACAAAAGAGGCAATAAAAACCTGACTGTACCTCCCATGACTGAACCCATGATGCCTACAGTACATATCTAAAGAGAAAAGGCTCATATTAATTAGCAGGGAATACTGCAAAAATTTATTTTAAGATATCAGTTTTTAACAGCTTTTAAAAAATGTCATGCAAGATGAGTTTGACTCATCCATGTATGAAAAGAAGTACTGGATGGAGGCCAGAGTGAAAGTGCAGAACACAATGCGTGAACAGAGACTGCAGTTTGGATTGCAACAAATGTATTTAACAAAATACACTTCAAAGCCTTTATTCTTTGTGATTTAAGTATTTAGTGGATCCACGTTTGCACACAAGTCTGTAAATTATTTCAAAATGCTTATTGTTCAATTCAAACTGTTTGCTGTGGCACATGCAGTCAGTTCTGACTTGCCTAAAGTTATCTCATAAGAAAATATTTTGTAAGCTAATCAAGCATTTCTAATTTTTTCTTACAGCTGCAGAGCTGGTTGTTGTATTAACATCTGCCATTCAGCTGTGCACAGTTTGGATACTGAGACCTGGAGACAATAAATAAATCAGCAATTGAGTATTTTTCTATTATTGTCATGTGACTATTTCACAAATAACTAAACTCAATCACTGTTGAGTTTGGTTAGATAGTGTCAGACAATATCAGAAGTTTGATAATGCTTATTATCATTAAGGAAAAATCAAATAGCTGTGATTGAGCTGTGACTGGGTCACTGAAGAAAAAACCCTCTTCCTATTATGAAACACTTCATAAAAACATGAAAAGAAGTTTTAAAATTTGTTTTCATTTTTCCTTAGAATAAATAAATCACAAATCAGAGTTTTTATTTTCAATGTAACATCAAATGAAGAAGACATTTTATATTTGCTCTGGATTATGTCATGGAAATAGAAAACATTTCAAATTATGTTTAGTCATGTGCTCTGTTTGTTGTAGTGCTGTCAGCCTGAAAATGTGGTTTTAATTTAAGGACTGAATGAAATTGTTTTTGGTTTTTTATGACTAAGATTGTGAAAATCCCCAGAATGGAGTTTGGAACAAATGGGAAAAAAAATTCCTCTTCCTTCAAAATTTTATGAATCTTTATTGGAGGAAGGAGTGAAATATCACACAAGGTTCAAAGCATCAATAAACATGCTAAATATAAATCATATTGGTGAGATAATGATTGCGTGGGGAGGAATATATTCATACGCTCCCTGAGTCCTGGGTGACACTCCCCTCTGTGTTTGTGTGTTTATGGAAACTGATGATTGTGTTTTATAAAATTCTTGATCCATAGATGAAATCCCAACATGTGTTTATCAGGACCACCAGCAGGATGAGCAGTGAGACGCCTGTTAAAGGAGGGAGGGGAAAAAAAAACAGATCAAATCTCAGTGAATGAGAACCAAGTTTAAACAAGATTAGCTGAGCTTAAGCCTTGAGAGGATGAGTTCATGTTAAACTTTTTTAGAGGGAATTTGAGTGGTTTTGCTTTTTGGGGTCATCTACAAGGCAATACACTGATTCATTTCTAGCTAAACTCTATTTATTTAAACCATAAAAGACCTTAGTACTTGAAAAATCTTTAATAATTCAAATTATTTTTGTAGAGATTATAGATTTGAATCAAAATTATCATTGCATTGTTGTTTACCTGTTATGTGTCCATTATTAGAAGACTGATTACCTGTTAAAATAAAGACAGTACTGTTCAATACCATACAATCGACTGCATGAGTTGCTCTTTATTTATCTGAGTCATAAATATGCCACATGTTTTACTCTACCTTCAATGTGAAATTCAGCAGTAAGAATCCCCCCATTCGGGTCTACCTCTGATGACAGACTCCTCACAGAGCAGGGGCTCTTCAGGAAAAAGCAACAATACTTTCCTGTTTAGCTTGTTTTTTTTCACTGTACTCAACTTGATGTTAAAGGCCAGTAGAAGAACTTGAAAAACAGCCAGTCAGAATATGAAATGAGCTTTTTTGTTAGTAGAGAAAAATCACTAATGTGTAAATGTTATTGCACAAAAATATACCATACTTTATAAAGATGCAGAATTAAATGTTATATTGATCTGTTATTTAGTTTATAATTGCATGATGTCAAAGTTCAAAACATGGACTGGCTTTTACTGGCCAGTAAAGGCAACTTACCAGCTATGTGGAAGCTAGACTTAAGATGCTTAGCATAAACACAGAAGTTTTCATATATTGGTTAATGCTGCTAGCCTTGCAGTCTGCATCAGTCCATTTATAGTGAGTTTCATCAGTTTAATCTGAAACGGTTTGGTCAGCACACATTAACCTGCAGGATTGTGAATGCATCTATAAAGTGATCTGCTGCCAGAGAAGAAATCAGGCAAGCCTGGGAGAAAATCAGCTCTCAAAGATGATGAGCTAAAGAAGACTGACTAAAAATGCTAATATACCCAGGGACTTACTAAACTCTGAGAAAACTGTAATAGCTGCATTCCATCTAGATGTTTCAGGTTTGTGTCTGGTGCATGTCAAACTTTGGGAACTAACAACAGAGCCACAGTTAATGTTATTAGTAACATCTGTGCTTTTTCTACTATGACATTTAAAAAAGAGCAATTGGAAAACAGCGACATGTAGATGGGAACGATTTCAGTGCTAAAATATTTTTGGTATCATTAAATAACAAAGCACTCACTGGCTGACAAATGATCCTTTCTCCATCACACACCTGGACCTCACAGTGAAGCCAGACAGTGGATACCTTCTCCTGCCGCTGGAAGCGGAAAGAGTTGAACTTGAACATGGAGCGGCTATCTTTGGCGTTCTCAAAAATAGTCACAGTGTTGTCAGACGAGCAGCTGTTGGAAAACAGCAATGAAACATCCTATAAAACATAAAGAAATGAGAACAAAATGTTCCTTAAGTTGACATTAGCCTTTTGTGTTTTAGTACCTGTTAATGATGAGGCTCCACCTTTTCCTGTCTGTGGAGTAAGGAGAAGGAGTGGCCCAGCAGTTGTTTATCACAACTTTGAATCTTTGAGAGGTAAAGGACAAATGTGGGTCAGAAGTCTAGGAGAATCCTACCTTTAAAACTACAAAAATAAACATACAAACATCTAAAGTTTACCTGTTACTTAGACCTTTTGCCTCAATGCCAATGAATACTTCAGA
Source organism: Tylochromis polylepis (assembly GCA_015107715.1). Classification (NCBI taxonomy): domain Eukaryota; kingdom Metazoa; phylum Chordata; class Actinopteri; order Cichliformes; family Cichlidae; genus Tylochromis; species Tylochromis polylepis. Next base: position 27,487 of record VVHJ01003389.1, on the reverse strand, counting down.
GCCGATCTCAGAGGTATCAATCACGTAGGGAGCGTCCTTGGCATACAGGAACTTTGAATTCTACGAAATATGTGACATTTGTTGTTTTTCAAAACGTCTGCAGCTCTCGTTTGCATCCAATGATCGTAGCATGTACACGATAATACCTTCATTTATTAAAGACAGTATTTATAACAAAAACAAACTGATAAAAGCATTTATTACGTTAAACATGTCGATTCCACTGGACGAATCTTTGAGCAGCTACTCACCGTGAACACATTCATAGACAACTGTGATCTAAAAGTGCCTAAACTCCCATTGTTGACATAAACTGTAGCCACTCTGGAAAAAGCAGAGGGTTTAGTAAAAACGCTGCAAGTCATTGGGTCAGAAGGCACATATCATCCAGACAGCAACTGTGGTCGTCTCGTGTCCTGAACTGGTGCTTACCTTTGGCTGAAGACGGCATTATTAACTAGGTAGGCTGCTCGGTAGGTGCAGCTGAAGGTGTAGTTCACAGGCTGGTTTCTGACTGTCAGTGAAGTATCGTTGGACACAATGGAGTTGTAGAAGATGTATTTGGGATCTTTGCCGGGCATGTACTGTGGCATGAAAGGTATAAATAATTTTATTAATATTTTTTAAATAAACTGAGAGAAACTTCTCTGTATTTAAATAGTACTATCTTCAAGGGACAGTAAAACCAAATTACAAAAATTAATGCAGTAGTATTTATACCTACATAGATCATTTTAATTTTATATGCCAAGATCTTGGGATAACTTCAGAATGATTGCATTTTAGTGACCCTGTATCTTATTGATTGTCTGTTATTCTCAGTGCAATGCAACACAGCAAAAACCTGTTGAATTCTTTATTGGCTCTAAATTTAATTGTTGCATTTGTGTGTCTGTAAATATATATATGTTTTATGTATTTATTTATTTATTTACTTTTAGGAGATGTGTATTATTCATTGTTTCCTCTGTACAAATTACTTGTTATAGGTTACATTCTGATGCACAGCATACTGATAATGTCTGTAATAAAATATGCTTTAATTACATGTCCAGTCCCTGTCCTATGTCTGCAAAATAAAAAGTCACTATTTCACCTTTCAATTCAGTTTTATTTATATAGTGACAAATCACAACAACAGCTGCCTCAAGGTGCTTTATATTGTAAGGTAAAGACCCTACAATAATCTTGTCTCAAGAAAAACTGTCAAAATAAATCTCTCTGCATGGCTACATAGTACTGGTTATTATGGCCTACTTGGCATCTCACCTCAGACTGAGTCCCACAGTATGAGTGATTTTTGGGTGTGAGATCTGGGATGATGAAGCGGTAGTAACCTGGGCTGTGTATTCCAGTGTAACAGACTCCACCGAGAGACAGGTGTTCAATCTCCCAGCCGTACGGACACTCTGGGACGTTGGCAATTATAGCATTAGGGAAACATGACACCATAACGTAATCTGAAGTAAAATGAAAATAAAAAAGAATATTAAACACTGTACCTTACAGTTTATTTAATCATACTGTGACAGTAGTGGTTATCAATTCCTTCTTTGTTTTTCCTCTTGAGTTTTATTCACATTAAGGAATGAAAAAATGTTGTCATGATTTTCATATATCATGGTTTTAGGATGCACGGTGATTTTTCCATTAAAAAACAATGACCAAAAAATCACCGTGCATCCTCAAACCATGACTTATATGAGTTATTTTCATACATATATGAAAATCATGACAACAAGACCAAAAAAATCACCATATAAATGCTATACAGGTCCATGAGGCACAAGCATGTTAAATACATACTCATCTTTGTGTCAAAGTGTTGTTACCTGCTTTTTGGGGAATGCATGACCATGCAACAGGCAGCAGCATTAACAGTGCACTGACAAAAGCCATAGTGTGATGCTGCAGAGAAATTCAAGAATTATCAATAACAGGATCATGTGTAAAGTAAGTTTGAAAAAATATAAATGACAGTTACCTGACAGAAGTAATGTCTTCAACCACCTTGAGGTCAGAGGATCCTCATGGCTCTTTAGCAGTTTACCTGGAGTAGTGACTCAGGCGCTAACAACTCCTGATAACTTGGGGAGGGATTTTATACTATCACAGGTAAGGCTAATCGACTTTCACCCGTTCTCCTATCTCCACTTTTTCCCTTGGCAGGACGGGTTTAAGAGCTCTATTGTCAGCTACTCACAAAAGCTCTCTGTCCTGCTCAGACATTGACTTTCAAATTACCAAGGTCTCAAAGGATTAGCTCTCAGGGTTGTAGAGCCCCGTTTTCTAGACATTAACAAATAGAAAATTCTTAAATTTAAACAGTGAAAACTATTAATTTTTGACTAGTACAAAAATTAAAGCGAGTCTCTTTATGTGTGATCTCATTATGAGTGATCAGTGTTGCTATTGTTGCAAAGCTAATATTAACATCATAGATCTGTGTTAGCAAGTAAGCTAATGTTAGCCAGAAGGATGCAAGTTTTATCAAATTAAGCCTGTCTGACCAAAACAACATGATACTTAGTTTTCTTTAGCCAAAAGTTATAGGTTGTAGTGAAAGGGTAAAGCTCAGCTCGACTAGCAAGCTGCATTCTAAAAATGTTAGTACTCAAGACACACGGATCTACTAATTAGCACTAATTTACTTATAAAATGCTAAAATTTCACTTGCTTGGTTGGTTGTACTTTGCAGGAAGCCGTATCTTTGTCAGATAATTTTTTTAAATAAAGTTGTCCGAAAACACCAATCTTGAGGCTTCAAATAGGACTTCACAAACCAACGGGTGACATCACAGTGGCTACATCCACCTTTTGGTACCTCTGTTAATAATAGTTGCCACGCCCTTAACTCGGTGCCTGCTAACATGGATAAATTATAATATACTGCTTCTGTTGCTTACCTGGCCAGGTAAGTCTTGAAAAAAGAATTTCAAATTTCACTGAAGCTTTTATATGGTTAAATAAAGGGTATAACAAATAGATAAATATAAACAACAGAATATTAAAAGCTAACTTCACTAAAAACATCCCTTTAGATAGTTATAGATGCATAGATTTTACAATATACATCAGTAGAAAATGTACAGTATTTTTTTAATATCAGTGAAAAATATTTAGAATAGAATCTGGAGTAGAAATTAAAATAGGCATGGAAATGGTTTTCTTTCCTTTTACACTAGAGGACAAAGCATTCAGGAATAGTAAACCGTTTAAGAAGCTAAATAGTGCAAACAGACATGTATAGATACCTCCAAAATGTGATGTTGACTGTGATACGTGCCGCCCTACAATGGTAACTACTGTTCTTAAGTGGAGATGATAGGCCACTGTTTTGCAGCATTCGGCAATATAAGGTTTCTCAAAGTCTTGTGCTATTAGATATCGCTTTTGTCTCGTTTGCCTTTCTTATGTGTGTGAAACGTGTGTTCTCACTGGCAGGTTTAGAACAGTCACACTGGCCTTTCCTGAAGCCTTAGTAACTCTAGTTGTGATTAGTGACTGTGCATTATTTCTGGTATAAATTCTTCTTTGCCTTTTACATCCTGTTTGTTCATAAAATCAAAAGGGCTGTAAGACTAGGTTTGTCAGAAAAGACACATCGATACCTTAATAAAACATCCTAAGACTTTTAAATCTTTCTCATTATTATCATGAGGCTCTATTCACAGCACCAAATACCTCCTTGCAAAGACTTAATGATAAGCTCTGTAACATGATAGCAAAGAGGTTAGACACTAATGTCCTTCACAGAACAATTCAAGTCACCATGAAATTGAAGGGGCAAACTGTGGACGATTAGCATGTGAATGGCCCAATGGGAATTTGTAAGGCGTAGTCCGAGGAAGATACAGATCTAAGAATGGGTCAGGGGACAGCTAGCATTACAGCATCTGGTGATGCTAACAATTAGGAGTTGCAAGATTCCTTCATATTATGTAACTGCTTCCTGTGGTCCAAGAAACGTGCTCAGAGGGAGACAGACTCTGTCTTCATAAAACTGCACAGTCGACTTGGTGCTTTAAAGGAATACTGCACCTAAAATCTTTTCATTATTAACCCCTTAATGCCTATCATATTTGAAACATGAGTTTTTTAAGACTTCTACATCATCAAACCTAAAAATTGCACAATACATTTCTAATCAATGAAATGCAAGAAAAAATGCCAGATGTAGCAAATGTAAAAAATTTAAAGTCATATATTTCCAATTAATATTTAATTTTGTTTTTTTAAGAACTCGTCATCAGGTTCAATAAACACTTTTTGGCAATTATTTCATAATTCAGTCTTTAAACAGTTAACTATATAAATATGCAATTTACTATAAAGTCAGCTTTGTAGTAAGGAAGCTAACAAAACTTCCAAGAAAATGAACTTTTCTCAAAATGTCTCTACATTTCAGTTGATTGCATGCTAAATGAATACACTCATGAATAAAATGAATATACTCATCATCTAAAAAAATAAAATCTCAAATACATTTTTTACTTTAAAGAATAATAGTGACTTTATTGTCATTACTTTTGAAAAATGTATAATTCTGATGCTACTTCTCATTTTTACAATATTTAATTACCTTCGTTATCTTGATGTTAGTTGGTAAAATTCTCCAAAATCCGTCTTTTGATTTTAAAACATTCTCTGTCTGTAAAGTCTGGATTATATAAATGTTTTACATTTGTGTGTGTGTAATGTTTTCTGGATGCACAGATACTTTGATTCATTACACATATGTTTTGATCAGTGACTGGACATGATCTTGGAAGCTTTAAAATGAAGAAACTGTAATACATTTTTTGTGAAACACAAATTATAATCATTGGTTTTGGAAAAACATTTCTTTAATTTATGCTTAAAACGTGAAGCATTTCAGAAATTTAGAGATAGAAAACTCGGCAAATGATCATGATGAAGATTCTGGCTGAGATGCTAGCTTTGTTGAGCCCAGCTACATACAGTAGTGCTTTTTGTCAAAATTTACAAAATGAAATCTTGAAAAAAACAACAACCATGCTTTAAGTCTCTAACAAGAGCAAATAACAATACAGCCTATTTAAAAAATATATACATTTAAACATATACAGTATGTTTACCCAGTAAATAGCACTTCTGTTGATAATGTATCAACGGTTGGGCACTTGACAGGTCCAGCTTGTTCGTTCTGGCTGGTATATAAACTCCCTCCTGAAAGACAAACAAACCCAAGTTAGTTTTTGCAGGTAGCAATTATTTTAGACAAATCAAACCATGTTTAATACATATTACTGAGCTGTAGTTATTGTCATATTGAATGAAAGAAAAAGGCTCTTAAAGCTTGCTGTTACTAAGGCTGTAGATTAGTAAACAATCATACACTGCACATAATGCAAACATACAACGTTACATTGCAGTGTACAGCAACTTTTCTGAGCTGTTTCTTTTGCTGTCTTAGCTAAAGGCTTTTTCATTTTTCCATTTGTGAACACTGCCTTAATTTCATCTGTACATTGTATTGGGGAACTTGTGGTATGCCAAAGACTTTTTATTACAAGTGTACATTTCCAGTATGAATAAATAAACTACTCTAAACCTACTTAGTTCGTAAAAGTCTTAAAAAGACGCAATACAACAACATTGCAAGTAACATAAAAAGGTGAACTTTTAATGTTAGGACTGAATCAAATTTCTACAGCCGTACAAACAGAGAAGCTGAGAAGCTTTCCAGGAAGTTATTTCTTGACCTGCACTATCACCAATAGAACAAATGCCTAAATGGCATTCAAGGAAGATTGCCTAAAAATCCTGAAAAGCCAGCATGTCCATTTGATTGTGTAGAAGTCCAGGAAGAATTTGAATTAACACCCACAAAATGGTATAATTGTGATTGTCATTTGCAATAAAATCTAGATAACAAAGACCCCAAAACTTCCCGTAGATTAGTCAGTAGAACTAAAAGCTTTAGAGTGGATATTGATATCAGTCACTTTAGTGAACCTTTTGTTTGTTGAGTAAAAAATCTGATGATGAAAACCAGTGTTTGTAGTACATACTCTCTCTGTAGCTTTCCACTGCTTTCACGACAAAATAAACCCTCATCACACGGACAAATCTGGTTGATGCTGAATGCCAGGCCACCATCAGGCACATAACAGCTCTCGCCACGCGTCAGTCTTCTTTTGCACACCTGCTCACCATGATGCCGGGCACAACACATGGATGCTCCACAGTCTCGATCAACTTTACACCTGGCACCTGGATTAAGGAAACACTGGTCACTTCTGGTCTCGTTTGAAGAAAAATGTTTAAATTTAAAAAATTTGATTACATTCGTTGGCAGACCCTTACCCTCTTGTCCATCAGGGATACTGCGGTGGCACTTCCCAAACATGCAGTTAAGTCCACGAACACATTGCGCATCTCTCCGACAGTAATGACTTTCGCCTCTTAGAGGCACGCAAAGGCCAAAGTGGCGATCACATGAGAAACCTCTTCCACAAGCTCTGTCATGGTCACATTCAGCCTGAAGAAAAGAAGGAAATAACTGCAAACTTTGCCTGAAATTTTAAGCCCAGTTACCTAAAAATCACTAAATAAATTTACATTTTTATACAAGTAAGACAAAAGTGCCCTTTTGCTGTCATACTTTCTCCACAGATGACAACTGATTCAGTAAATTCAAACAAAATAATCATGGCCACTTTCAAGTATCTTACCATGACTGGACTGGCAACTGGAGCGCTCTGTTGAAGTGTTTTAGCTTCTTCTTTGGGAGGACTCTGGGGGATGTTCAGCATCCAAGCCCATATACGTGCTTCTGTCCCATAAAAGGACAGACACAAACAAACCAGCCACAGATTTCCAAACATCTCCAAAATGCACAAAAAGAATTGATAAAAAATTAAAAATGATTAACTCAAAAAGAGATGAGTCAAAAGGAAAGCAAGGAAACCTCCAAAACAAAAATCCAGAGTCTTAAAAGTGCAAGTCAAAGTGTAGACAGTCAGTACTGAAGGTATCCATGCAGTGACAGTGGCTCTCTGCTCTTCTGGTTTGACTTTTATAGGTCAGAAGGACTTGACCTCCCCCCACCAGGCTGTTTGTCCAAACAACAGAGTAGGAGGAGACAATTAGTCGTTAATGGATTAACTAAATTGTTGGGGTCACCCCCTGCAGTCAGAAAATAGTGGCAAAATGGCCATTCATGGAATGAGGAGAAAGGGAATGAGGAGAGATGGGGCACTGAGGGGATGGGTGGTGATGGACTGACAACAGTTTCACACAATAGAGCCAAGACAAGCACCACCTTCACGTGATTATCTCTACCAGAAAAACAAACAAGGAGGACAAAAGCAGACAAATTAATGACATGCTTCACTGCTCTCTGACAAGTAGAGCCACTGCAAGTCTTGACCCCAAACACTGGGCAAACACTTCTGGCCCCGACCTCGACTGTCCTGATACCCCCTCCCTATCCCTCTTCAGACCTCATGCTGTGAGCAATTTGGAGAAGTGCACCCTGCGGATGAACCCTGATCTCATTAAATGTAATTACCATCAGGAGGAGAGGGGAGACAAGGTGTTGTAGGGAAACAAAAAGAATCTTTTTTTTTTTCACATTTTTGTCCTGGAATCTTTATACATGACAAGCTGGAATTTGACCACATAAAATTTTAGTTCTGTATAAATAAAGGTATGATAATAACTGAAATGTCCTGGACAGCAACAACAATCAAATAGTTTTAAGTTTTTAATATACACAAAGTCTGTGTTTGAAATCATTTCATTATGCTTTAACTCCAGGTAAAAGTCTCACTGAGATTAAAAGGGATTTTAATCTCAGTGATGTTATTGCATATGATTAAAATCATATGCAATAACAGATCATTACAAAAGCAAAATTAAAAGCAGTCACAGTGACAAAAAGAGCTTAAACACCCCCACGATGACCAGTTCTGACAATTTCAGGTCCTTCTGTACTGTTCTGACTCCTGGAACAAACATTTGTATAATACTGTGAGACATAGACTATACTGGTCGTGGTTTTTTACACATATAGATACAGATAATTCTAGTCGGTTATTAAAAGTAGGATGATATTAGAATCTCCTTTATGCCCTCAGCAATCATGCATAAATGTGGTCAGTCTTGCAGAAATGAGCAAGGCCTTCCCTTAAAAATATAGCAGTATTCTTCTTCAGTGTGTCCTCATAGATGTAAAGGTTACCCATGTACATAAATACAGCCCATACCGTAACCAATGGTGTCCATGATTTCAAACCACACTCCACAGCTACAGCATGGTTTACTGAAATGTTTTTGAGTCCATATGGTGATGTCCAGGACAGAGTCTGTTTTTAATGAAGAGCTGACTGAGAGCTTCAAAGACTACTCAGTAATGATTGAGGGCTTTGTCCCATGCATCCAGAGTTTTCTCCAGTCCCTTTAAATCTTAATTATATTATGAACCATCAATGATGAAATTTAATTTTATATTCAGGAACAGTCATCTTCAGTTACTGAACAATATGCCTGCACAGGCTTCACAGAATGGTGAAGCCCTCCCCATTTTTACTTCTTAAAAGACTCTTTCTTTCTGGGATCCGCTTTCATGTCCATTTGGGTTCCACAAGATGTTTTATAGGCATTATAAAACTTGTTTAGTCTTTTGTTTCCCCTGTGCAGACCTTTGTAAAACATTTTTCTTGTATCAAAAACAAAATAACCATGTATATATTTTCAAAAACATAAAAGTTCACATTTTGAACTTTCGTTATGGAGGTTTCACTCTTTTTTAAATTTGCAGTGTACACAGCATCCCATCTTTTTTTGGCAATAGGATTTGGTTCTTTGTTTTGCTTGGATGAATGTAGTCGTAGCTTACACTTTGATTAATGAACTGCATAGCATTCGGTCACTTCAAGCCCACACAGACCGTCTGTCTCACTCACGAGCCTCCAGGCCACCATAAAACCCACCACTTAATGTCTCTCCAACTAAGACAACATCTTGTATTGTCTATAATCATAATTAATTAGGTATTTCTTACTCAGACTGAGGTGCCTGAATAATTGTCACTCATTTACATTTTCTAAGCGGCAGACAGCCCAGATCAGATACACAGATATTGCAGTCTGTGACTATCTTACCTCCTTATCTTTATCAACACAGAGTAACACAGACTAATGACACAGTAAGTGGGCACAATAGCAGCAATTAGCAATGTGTAAATAAGTGCTGTGTCAGTGTTATGCAGCCTTTGGAGCAGTCTAATCATTGTTACTGGTGTACTGAGTACTAAGAGGTAATGCAAGGGATGCATTAATGAGAGAAAGAAATAATCCATTTCAATCTATTCAAATCAATGACAGCTAGTTTTATCGTACTGATCAGTTTTCTGTTCATTAGTGGTATAAAAAATTAAAATATTTCTAAATTGTAGGCTACATCAAAGCTAAAACTGGGTTATATTTGGTTAAGTTTAGTAGATGTCTAAGTGATGCCTAGCTGTTGTTTCACAAATGTTAACGTGTTATGTATGTGGTTTTTTTAAACACACCCGACTGACTTCTTATTTGGCTGCGACATGGTTGCAACCACAAAACTACACAATGTCCATTCCATGTACGCAGACTAGTAATTTCAGATGGTGATTTTCTTTTTTTAAAAGTATCCATGTTCTTACGCCATTTATGTTAAACAGCATTTGACCTTAAATTCTGTTTCTCATAGGGTTATGTCTCGATATGTGAGGATATTTATTTGGACCTCTGGACAATGAAAACTTATTATTCCCACAGAGGCAGGGGAACTGGTAAAAGCAGTGTTGTCTCTTAGGATGAAGGTGCTGGGTCAGATGATAAAGAACATAGTTAGGAACATTAAAATAATGCAAGGGTACAACTTATTCATTTTAAGACTCTGCATCATTTATTTTTGGTCACCATAGTGATTATGCAGACTTGGGTAAAAAGATATACCAACTTGTTGCCGATAAAAACATGAGAAGGGTGATGCTTAAAGGCAGGGGCAATTCATTTCCTCCAGGGACCACATGTGAAACTAGGATTGTTGTGGTGGGCTGCACCAATAAGCTTATAAAGAGACAAAATTAATACTGAGCAGAACTGAGGTCAGCGTAATGGTTATTATTAGACTATAAGCTGATTTGTTTCTCTGTTTACTTTGGTTTTAAGTAGAAATAAAAATTGTTAATCCTAAAAAAGGGGGTTAGATTTGAATGTGTTGGTTGTCTGATGAGTTTGCAGAAGTAAAGATGTCGTTTCCCCTTTCAAATAAAATCTGTGGTAAAAGGATACCTTTTTCACTAAATATACTATATTATATAAATGTAATATTTTTTTTCCTACTTTTTAGCCAAATCTGAATATTAGGTTGGTCTCTGGCACAGTCATCTTTTCAATGTCTTTTTTGGTGGGAATAGTTTTAGAGTTTGCAGACTCATCATATCATCATCAACTTCTCTGTTTTGTAACTCATAAACAGAACTTTTAAAGCGAGTCACACATACGCATATTCATCCTTCCTAATAAGATTTACAGCACTGCATTTCGCATCATAGGGATTACAGTTTAAACTACACCCATCCCCTCCCCTTATAATCCTTTTACAAAAACACTATTGTTATACATTTGTATTTACAGTAAGATATCACACCAATTATTTACCCAATGCAGTGACAGATAACTGTGTCTCTGCGGTCCTCAACATGTTTTCCCTGTGTTAATGACTCTGCTAATGACGCTTGTAATGCATGTAAAGAATCAACATCGCTGTTGGTCATGCAATTAGGGATTAACAGAAACAATAGACAAGCTGATGTCTGCCCATTGTGATGGAACTTCACCACCCCCCACCTTCCAACACCACCACCTCCACCACCAACATGGGGAGCTGTGAATGGTGGAGGTTAAGATGAGTCCTCATTCCTACTTCCAAGAAAACACTCAGTGCAAGATGGATGGAAAATTTGGAAAAGTCCCTTAGAGTGCATGTTTATTCAGGTCAGTGGAAAACATTTCGTTTCAGCATTGCTGAAATGACAGTGTTCAGTGTCAGATGATACCAGGCCTTCATGGTAATAAATATTTACAGACCGGGAAAGGCAAAAGCAAGTTGTACTACAACTGTCAGAATTGATTTTGCGTTGTTCACCAGTAGCTATGATAAAAAAGGTTTTAAATGTATTGGGAGAGACTTGTAAATCAAGAGTAATATAGACGCAGCAGTGATAAATTGTGTGAGAAAATAAATAACCAAACATAAAGTATGAACAAAAGCTTAATACAACATAGTTGTAATATGTCATGCAAAAATTCCAGGTTTTTTATTTTTTTACTTTACGTTGCTTAAAATCTCAAAGCTTCCAGATTGAAATGCATAAAACAGATTTCATATATCTATCTTTGTTTACGAATTGTTTAATTTGAAGCTGTTAAACTCCATGTCCATCCTTTGAATTACTGTGCTTTTGTAATAACACAAATAGAAAAACAGGCACATGTTGCACATTCATAAATGATTAAACTTCTGATAAAATCCATCAGGTTTACAAGAAACTGTCAATCAAACACAATCCATGCAACATTATTGCCACAGGCTAAAGACAGAAAAGGCCAATTCAACTGGCTGAATGGCCAGGTCATACCTCCAGGCATGTGTGGCTATGCTAAGTGGGTGTTTTCCCCTCATAGCTCGGATGTTTGCCGCACAAGAATCTGCGAAAAAAAATAGCGCATTGTTTATTTGCAGTTTATGCATCAGAAACTATTCAATAACTACATTTTTCAGATCAAGTTTTAAAAGATCTGCAGACAGTGAAGCTAAGACAAAATTGGAAATATTGAAAAATTATTTTGTCATTGCTTTTGCATGGTTGTCTTTGTACGTAGCTGGGATTCTTTCTGTTTTTATGGTTAGTATGTGTAACCATGTGATCCACTAGCATGGATCAAATCATTGTACGCACACTAGAAGGAGGCAGTGGTAACTGTGAACCCAGTATTGTCAGACTCTTCAGTTTCTCTCTACTTTATGTGGTGTTTGTTTTCTTAAAGCTCATTTTGATTCAACAGGAAACAACTTAGCTGTGCACTAAACAAAATTAGCACCTAGCCACTAAACACAGTAAAAATTATTAAAGAGACAAATGTTTTTCTCTCAGGGATTGTTGGAGACCATAGGTTTAAATTGACTTCCATTTATCAAAATTAACATTCGAATGAATATCAGCATCATTCTGTTTGCTGAATGTGGAAGTTTCAGATGTTAGAATACCCAAAAGCTGTATTCCATGCAAATACCTAAAAACACAAGGTGTAACGTTCAATGACTTTCTTCTGCAAAATGTTTGGTCTTTGCGATTTGGATACTGACCTGCATGTTGAGTGGTTCTGATGTTTCTTATGTTTGTAGGGTTGTGTTTATGACAGCATGTTGCAGCTCTGTTTAGCTTCCCCTTTGTCTTGCTTACTCATTGTCAGAAGTGGTTTCCTTAGCTAGATTTGATGAGTTTAAGAGCTTTGTAGGGGTTCTCTGCCATTCTTTTTTACTTACTTAATTTCCCTGTTTTGTGTAGAGTTACAAAGCTTAACATTGTTCTTTTTGTTGGACTGTTGGGGGGGAGGGGGCATCCATGTTTTTTCTTATCAGCTTGGCTGTTTTGTAATCTTAAAGCTACAGACATGTTTTTCTTTATTTGGCCAACATCCTGTAACCCTTAAAGGATGAATTGACTTTTTGCACTTTGATTTTCCAAATATTCAACTTCCATCCAAATGTCTAAATACATTGATAAATGCAATGATATTCATCCAATTTGTCCTCCAAGAACAATATAAGAAGTGTGAACAGAAAGTGTACAGGTGTCACCCCCACGCTGTGAATCTGGATGCATCCCTGTAGCACAATATGTTCCTATCATAGTGTTCTTTCCAGCCTTAAATCTAAATTGAGGTTACAATTTAAAATGAGGTGCTAGAAATGCCTTAAAGCCTTTTCTCAGTGTTTGTGGGCAGGCAATTCACACCTTGAGCAAGCAGGGCTGAGGTTTTATGCTGCTTGTGAAGTGAGCAGTGAAATGAAGCCAGTAGATGTTAGCAGGTTGAAGACCGCTGCTGAGGCCGGGATAGGATTAAAGCCGTACTCACATCAGTACACGTTAAAAAAAAAAATCTAAAGTAGAGTAATACAAAGTAAAGTTTGTATTACTAGTAAGGTTAAAGTAATACAAAGGTAGTTGATAGACAATTGATGAAGTAATTTCTAGTCATTAACTGCATTCTCTAAAATATGAGGGCTCTTTATTATTGGTGAAACAGATGCTATTTTTAAGGTAATGGCTCCTATGTTTAGTGCCAGGCTCTTTGTAAATAAGATGACCTGTTCTTGAATTGAACTGAACTTCTATGCTTGAAAACAGGAACTTGAGAACGTGAGAAAAAGATAAGTCTTGAATTTGACTCATTTCGAAAAAGGCTAACATAATATGTGCTGAGCTGAAGGATTCACAAAAACATGACATGTAAACCTGCCTGCCTCTGTGATTCAACCAGTTCCACATCTGTCTGTTATGATTACTAATATAGAGTGACATTAATCCTGCAAAGACACATATTTGACAGGGACATGTTGTGCTAAACTTCATGGTAGTATTTATGTTAGCCTTGTTGTGGAGCCATAAAACAAAATAAACCCCCACCTTAACACTAAAAGTAACCTCAAGTGAACCAAACGTGTGTTTATTTTGTCGTCAGATCTTTGAAGTACATTCCTAGCCAGGTTTAAATAATGTTCTCTATAACCTGTTTTCAATTGGAACAGCACCTAAGAGTGTGATTCCTCCTATAATGGGAAACAGGCCTGTTTTCTTTGTGCCAGGTTTAGGGGTTTTTATTATTAAAATGAGAAAAGAAGCAAAGGACAAGAAGAGAATCTAGAACAAGGGTCATTAGTGCCCAATAGTCAAAACTGTTGTTAATATTAGTTTAAAATATCTTGTAAAGGCACCTAACATGCATATAATTGGACCAGAAAACATCCTCTTTATGAGGAAAGGGGACCCCCCCCCCCCAAACCAGTGTAAATTATGTCGAAATAGGCACCTCTGGAACATCTTCAATGTATTTTGGTATACATTTCTTAAGTTTCTAAAATGTTACTGTTCTATCTTGCAAAAGATTTTCCCCTATTTTCCCCTTTGGTGTAGAGCTGCCTAACACATCACTTCAAAAGGGTTAAGCTCTTAAAACTCTGTGTCATTGTTCACCTTGTCCGCCAGGTGTGGCACCTGCCTTTTTTCTCTTGTGTGAGTGTGGATATGATTGGCTACTGACGTTCACTATATTACCAAAATTATTCGCTTAAGTGACATCCCATTTAACTCATAGGGTTTAATATGATGTTGTCCCACCCTTTGCAGCTATAACAGCTTCAACTCTTCTGGGAAGGCTTTCTTCAAGGTTTAGGAGTGTGCTTATGGGAATTTTTTACCATTCTTCCAGAAGTGCATTTGTGAGGTCAGACACTGATTTTGGACGAGAAGGCCTGGCTCGCAGTCTCCATTCTAATTAATCCCAAAGGTGTTCTCATGGGTTGAGGTCAGGACTCTGTGTTGGCCAGTCAAGTTCTTCCACACCAAACTCGCTCATCCATGTCTTTATAGACCTTGCTTTGTGCACTGGTGCGCAGTCATGTTGGAACTGGAAGGTGCCATCTCTAAACTGTTCCCATGAAGCTGGGAGCATGAAATTGTCCAAAATGTCTTGGTATGCTGAAGCATTAAAAGTTTCTTTCACTGGAACTAAGAGGCCAAGGCCAAAAACAACCCCACACCATAATCCTCCTTTACGAAGCTTTACACTTGGCACAGTGCAGTCAGACAAGTACCGTTCTCATGGCAACCACCAAACCGAGACGGAGAAGCGTGATTCGTTACTCCAGAGAACACATGACCCACTCCTTTAGTGTCCAGTGGTGGCGTTCTTTACACCACTGAATCCAACGCTTTGCATTGCACTTGGTGATGTAAGGCTTGCAGCTGCTTCGCCATGGAAACCCATTCTATGATGCTCTCCTCGTACTGTTCTTGAACTAATCTGAAGGCCACATGAAGTTTGGAGATCTGTAATGACTGATTCTACAGAAAGTTGATGAACTCTGCCCACTATGTGCCTCAATATCTGCTGACAGAGCCTACCACTGAGTTGCTGTCTTTCCCACTTTGTTATAATACCACTAGCAGCTGACTGGAATATTTATTAGTGAGGAAATTTAATGACTGGACTTGTTGAACAGGTGGCATCCTATCACCGCACGACGCTGGAATTCACTGAGCTCCTGAGACCTCACAAATGTTTGCAGAAGCAGTCTGCATGCCTAGGTGCTTCATTTTATACATCTCTGGGCATGGAAATGATTGGAACACCTGAATTCAGTGATTTGGATGGATCAGTAAATGTTTTATTTGCAATATAGTGTATGTCTTCCAGCGATGGGAAGAAACCCTGACTAGCTATACCTGTCATCCATCTGCAGTCAGCATGGTGTTTTAACTCAGCTTTCACTATGCCTTGCCAGTTTATTAATATGCCCATTTGGTAGTATTGCTCAGGCCTTTAGTTACTTATCCGTTTGCTTGAGTTAATTCTGTGTAATAGTTATTCACTTGTCTTTTCCACTGCTCAGGGATGCTTAGAGAAAGTCTGCCCTTGACCCACCTGGTTACCTGACCTGCTCACTCTCATTATACTTGCTGGAAATATAACCTGCTTTATGTTGCCAAGTACTGCCACTGCTATCCTAGAAAGAGAGAGACTGTGAATTCTGTTAATCCCCTGATGTAGAGTAAACCCACACACTCTGGAAACTGACCTCAAGCTGCTGTGAGCCTGGATCAGAGACTGTTGACATATCTGCTTAAGCACTTTTTTCTACTCTCCTACCATTAATACCTGCAACATCCTTACCTGCTTAACGTACTAATTGCATACTTAACTGTTCACTGAACCCACTAAATATTTACCTACTGAGAGTCCAGTTGCATACCTACCTACCAGTATTCACTTATACTCAGCTAACATTGAACTTTTTTTTTTTCTTATAACCATTTCAAAGACCATTGAACTTTTTGATTGCTTCACTCAGTGTAGATAATGTTGACACGGTGCCCTTGGATAGCATTCATATAAGCTTCTTTTGCTGATTGTAAAGTCAGAAAGCAACAGTTTCTGTAGTGTAGTGGTTATCATGTTTGCCTCACATGTGAAAGGTCCCTAGTTCAAAACTGGGCAGAAGCATATTTTATAAAGGACCCCTCACACCCTTTCCACAAATGTGAACTGCTACGATCAGGCATAGTATAAAAGGCAGAACCTCCAGACTGATCATCAGCTTCCTCCCACAAGCTGTTAAAGTGCTAAACTGTTGATTGGGATATGTACAGTACCATATCCAGGAGTTTTAATTACAGCAACACATATGGGATGTATGTGTGTGTGTGTGTGTGTCTGAATGTGGGGGGGTAGGGTGTTTGCATGATGTTTGTGTGTGGGTTATAATATTTTTAAGACCCTGGAGAAATGCCCTTTCATTTTGCCTGCGCTATGGCTGTATGCACAGTAAACTGACAATAAAGCTTAATTTGATTTGATTTGATTTGAACTTATCACAGGTCCAACACGGGTCTGAAATCTGGCTAAATTTTCCATTTTGCTGGGAAATTGTATTCCCACACTCTCCCATAAATCTTTGACCAAAACAATTGTGTAATAAGTTTTGAGTTTACAGGCATACTGCTTCTATCCCTTTTGGGTTTGTGACTGAGTTTGGAATATACACATGCCATTACTTTTTTCACTTGAAGATCCCCCCTTCTATGTCTGATTTAAAATGACTGAGCATCCATCAGTTTTATAAAACCTATAAGTAATTAGTAGTGAAGTACCAGTTCTTCCTTCCTTGGTGCCCTTTGAGAACCAGGCGGCATTGTGTTTGAGAACCCAAGCACATTGCTTAGTGGGAGCTGGGAAAATTTCAGTGGTCAAAAGTGGTCAAAAATGGTCAAAAATCAAAACAGCCAGATTCTAACCACTGATGGATTTCTTGTGGCAGCCCTATTCATACCAAGTCAAACATGCCAGTGGTCCCAACTTTAAACCCTGCAATTTTGTAGTGCTGTGCCAGTGTCAGCATTTTGGCACCAACACCAGTCTTTTTCTGTGAAAATGTGTGGATCCAGTTCTAGACTGGGCACCAGCATCAGGTTTGTAAAAATAGCTTCACGAAGCTCACGAACAATAAACTGCTCACAACAACCAGAGGAAACCAAAAGAAGAGGCCAACACACAAGTGCCAAAACTGCAGTTCCTGGATTGGCCACTTGAGGCTGACTCCATGACAAGTCAATCCACATATGACTCCCAAGTTAGAATGTTTAGTTTAGCAGCATTAAAAATACTGTTTACAGCCTGGTACAAACATGGTTTGGGACTATTGCTAATTCCCTTCTTTGTAATAGCTGCATGGTGGGTGAATTTCTTATAAATCAGTTTTGACTAAGGATTTAACAAGGCTAAGAAAAAAGTCAGGGGCACTTATTAGCATGCTAGCTTGCACTTATTAGCACATCTCTGCTGTGCTTTACTTTACAAATGCAGCTTACTAACCAAGTTTGCTAGTGTTAGTTGATTACTTCAAATCCAAATATAGTCACTTGTCATTCTCAAACCCAAATAAAGTTAGTTTTCACATTTTATTATATAACACCTTTAACCACTTAACGTCTAGTGTTTCAAGGATCAGTGTGACTGAAGTTAAAAACTCAAATATGCAAATTAATATTTAATTAATTTTTTTTTTTAAATCAGAAGGTTCAATAAACACACTACTTTTTGGAAATTATTTCACAATTCGAGCTTTAAAGTTTTAAGTGCATTAAAGTGTACATATGGTATAAAACACTGAAGAATACCATTCTCATTAATGCAGCAAACATTGTGCTGCTCACATTTGTTTTGTTGTTCTTTTTTCTTTTCTTTTCTTTTTTTTAGACAGTTCACAGAGTTTTAAAACGTTATGAGTCTGGAGGAAATTCTCATATTTGGCAAACATTTGCATGTTGTAACAGTATCAGTGAATGTACTTTTAATGAACTTCTCACATCAATCGGCAAAATAAACAGTCTCCTAAGTAATCATGTGGAACAAATTTACCAGCTTACTGGACCTATTAAAACAGTCAAACCTCCTGCTCTACAGTCACTGTGTTTGTGTATTAAAACAGAGGGAAACAAAACATTGTGTAAGTTTATGGGGAATCACAAGGCAGGTCATATTTTAAGCATAATTCTCCCCGCTAAAGGATCAGCGTGTGTTGCATCATTTTCAGCCAGATCCAGCAGCTCATCTCGATCCAACATCTTGTTCCAATTGATGAGAAATGCACTCATTGAACATTTTGTCAGGCGTGAAACACATTTTGATTTACCGTTTTTTGTTTTTTTCTCCACAACCAAGCAAAACCTCTTTCACCCTTCATCCAGAGTTTTGACCTAATTATGGTACTTTGTGAACAAGCAAAGAGTCAGGAGAAACACAACGTAGACACATACAAAAGATAAAAGAAAAACAAAAAAAGAAAAAAACCCAAAACAAAGAAAATACAATTAAAAAATATCTTATACAATACAAAAAAGAAGAATACGCTTAAAGTAAGCCGACAACACTGCCTGTTTAATTTAGGACTGGTTTTGTGTATCTGCTCTATTTGGTTTATGCACCAAAATATAATGTGCATATTCTGGTAAAAAGGGAATTTGCACGTTTCAACATTTATAATATATATGCAAGAATTTAACAAGGCCTACTCGACATAGAACCACATGATGTCCTCCTACCAGTTCATAAAAACACAGGATTATCTCTTGGGCAATATTAAGGCATGAGGAATAGCATAGGAGCAAAATATTGGGGGGCGTTAACTGATCATTTCAGAAGAACTATGAATATCTTAATACACCTACTAACATTTCATAATCCTACTCCACTGGGACATTCATCACTAAAAACAGAGCAGCACCAATTGCAAATATGTGCTGGTGGTTTCCTTATTGTTAACAAATCCTATGAAAAGACCAAAACAATACAGAGATTCATGTAAAAATTATTGTTATGCAGCCACAGCCTACACACAC
>VVHJ01003387.1:0-11425 GCA_015107715.1 Tylochromis polylepis | reverse complement strand
ATTTAAAAACCCCCAAAAAAAAAAAAAAAAAAAAAAAAAAAAAAAAGAAAAAAAAATAGAAAGCTTTGACTTGGGCTTATGGTACCCATTCTTAATCATGCAGGTGCAGCTTTGTCCAGGGATTTTTAGTTGCCTCATACTGTCCAGTGTGGAGTTGTGTTTTCTTGAGGCTAATGAGCTTAGCTACAGTAAGATATAGCAAGGTAGCACCAGTTTGTTGACACAAGTGTATGATTGCTTGTTATGGTTGCATGCACATCTTTGTTTCTTTAAAGTAAATGACCCAAACCAGAAGACCAAAGATTATCATATTGGTAAAAAAACCAAAAACACCCCCACCTTTCCTTCTGATTTTGCAGGGTGTTAGTGTGGACTCAAAGCAGTGATGTCAGCAGTATTAAATCGGTCCTTTCTATCCATCTGCACTTAAGACCTTGCATATGGACACACCTAGAGATTAGCCTTAATATGTCCTATAATAGGCCAACACTTAGCCAGTGAGATGCGGAGACTGGCCAGCGAGCAAACCCCAGATTAGATCACCCAGAAGATAAAACCACACACTTGCTCACTAGCATTTTGCTCATTGTTTTTCTTTTTAAGTCGAGCTTCTGCTTACGGCCCTGCCACAAAGCAGGATCAGTTGTGGAAGTCCTCCATCCTCTTGTCTTTACACGCTTCTAATTTTCTGTCAGTGTTAAGCAAACTGGTCTTCACCTACAAATCCAAACAAGGAAGAGATATTGTTGCTACTGAGCTAGCTAGTTTTTAAGTATTGATTTTTTTTTCTAGCTAGTTTTTAAAGTTGCACAAAATAAATTATGGTGAAAACCCCATTCTCAGTGGTTGTCTTCCCTCTTTGCCTAGCTCTCGCCACTTAACTTCCTCCCTTCTCAGGCCGCACTCACACGTGCATGTATGCATGCAGAGACATAAACACACACACACAGTTCATGCAGTTCCTTTGCATATTTACTCAACCTTAACCTCAAAGTGACTAACCCCAAGCCTTCATCTCACTCCTAACCTCGACCCACATTCGATCTTAATGCTTTGCTGAGGATGTCACAACTTCTGCCAAAAGGACCTCACTCATGTGCTCTAAAACACAAGCGTGAGCCTCGCATAGATTGACACAGACACAAACAAACACAGGCTACACTTGACAACAAAACAACAGGCAATTAATCAAACACCTGTTGACGAAGCATGAATTAAGCCCGCAGAAATGCTAATTTTAGCAAATTGTCACGAACGACCTAAAAATAAATGCTAATTGTATCTAACATCTGTGTTTAATTGGCCATGATTATGAAAATTATTAAAGAGTCTCACATTAGCAGCAGACAAGAGGCCAGACTGTCCATCCATTTATTAATTGAAAAAAATGTTTAAAAATGTTTATTCTAATGTTATTCTAATGTAGACTATCTGAGATTAAATGGGACGAGATGTGTGGGTCCTTCTCAGGCAGGTTGGTGATCAATCCTAGAGCTCCCACAAAGCAACAATGTGGAGTGCATGCAGACACTGAGAAAGGCCTCAGCCACCCAGAACCTCCTTCTTTAATGTAAGACTCGTTAATGTCTTGCACACTTACTGTAAACTGCCATCCTTAATCTCAAAAGGGGGTTGTACTGCATTTCCTAGCCTTTCATGTACCTAGCCTTCTGTCCCATCCTTCAGCCTTACCCTGTAATTAGAAACAGTGAGGCACACAATCTGACCCGTGGATGAATGTGTTGCTCGAGACTTGCTCAAATGAGGAAAAAAAATAATCCCGAGGCCAGTTGTCATATGCTATATGTGTAGATGAGTTAGTTGACCTTTCCCTATCATGAGCCAATATTAGCACAGGCCATTACAACCTATCAAAACTTAATGCTGATAGCCAATGCCTAGGGTCTATGAGCCTTACAGCGCTCTGGCTGTGAATTGTGTTCCCAGTGCTATCTCTGCTATTACAGACTGCATAGTGTCAGGGGTTCTATTTAACCTTGTGCAATGAGTTTTGTCCCATACATATATCACCATCGGTCACATCTGCATCCACAAGGGTTAACTCTCAATACGGACTGCATCTCTGTGTGCGCCAGGTGAAAACGTGTGCCTTACAAACACAACGAAGAAGATGCATTGCATTGTTAATTATATAATCAATTTGATTAATTTTCAAAATGCAAATGAGCTAATTAAAGGACCTGAACTTATAGAATTACCACTGATTAGCTGGCTAAGCACTATTGCTGCCCTCTGGATAGACCCTTATTAAGCTATATTAACTGTGCCTTTCTCGATACAGCAGTAATATAGCTCATAAGTTATGACTATTCAAAACAGTATGAAAAGGATGAAGAAAACCTGGTGGGCTTTGAGTTAACAAATATGAGAAAAAAGCAGCAGTAATGGGTGTTAGACAGACAGTTTCTTTATCCAATTTGCGCTCAGACTAACCTTTGCTGCACAAAATAAAGCTGGTTATTAAAGTCCATATTAACAGGCTTTTGGGCATTCCTTTCAGTCTGTTTTTCCAGCGCCTGTCTATTTGTTTGTCTCTTTAGTAACAAAAGGCTGTGACTTTGTATTTCTGCTCCCAACCATTTCTCTTTTTCTCTCATCTCACCCTCAATACCCCAAATGCCACTGGGAGCTGGCTGATGTGAGGCAGTAACAGGTACATCAGGGACTTGGAGAGAGTGGAAAGGAGCCCGTTCGGATTGGCACACAAGTCTGCTGTAATTACGTCGAGTAGCAGGGGGGTGCAAATGAGCATATACTGTGTATTTGAGGGGCAGGCTATGCTGTTTTATGTTTGCATGTTTCATTATGTCCATGTGTGCACACATGTCTGAACATTCAAATGTGTGGCAGCGTGTTTTCGGGGGAAGCATTAGATCCATCAGCATGAGTCAAGAAGCTTACAGGCAGCTTACAGTGCAGCGGGGGGTTTGTGGCAGGGGGTACTGGAGAAGGAGGGGATGGCGGGTAAGACATGAGAGGAGGAGGGTGAGGAATGCTGGAGGGCTTACAGAGGAATAGGGCACAGCTGGTTTTTAATTGAGTCTCCCCCTCTTCTTCACCATGTGTATATATGTGCGCATGAACACACACCCACTTATTTTTACTCAGCAATTTCCCATGATGGCTCAGAGAAACTAAACACTTCTGTGTGGCAGCAAACTGCATTCAAAGACCTCCGCAAGGGCTCACTTTTGGTCATATGACTGGTACATTTTTCCACCAATCAAGGCTTCCGACAGCTGCGTGCTCCCCTGAATTTTAGTGCTAAGCCTCAGCTCAAGGCGAAACAGCCTGCCTCCTGCCGAACATCAGCCTGTGATCTCAGCTGGGAGGACCTGGGGTTACACCCAAGTTCAACCTTTTTCTTTTTCCAGTGTTAATGACTAATTATGAGCTGGACCAGTTTAACGAAGATTCGCTCTCGGACAGTTATTTGCTCATTTGATTTCATTTCTAAGCTTGCTCAGTAAATGATTTAACATTATTGTACATTCACATATAATAAATACATAAATTTTCTCTTCCATTACATACATAAAAAAATATGCTGCTTTGTAAAGGCTTTATCTGAATGTTTTGACCATGTTAATAAGTGAGTTCTAGTTCCTTAAGCAGAAACACAGTCATTATCTTCTAACATCGAGTTTAAATGTTGTTAAGACTGAAATCTGTTTTAAAACAATGCCATTAAAACACATAATGTCCATGAAAACAGTTTGCAGTTTTTATGAATCCAGATCTTGGACATATATATAATAACTATAGTTACAGTTAGAAGTAGCAGCTGAATCCAGTCCTAAGAAAACTAGCTAAACTGCTAAATCAATATTTCAGCATGAGGTGAGATAAAGGATAAACTAAAACATTATTATCTATACAGTTTGCACTCAGTTGCTTAGTCACCCTGGAAACCTCATACATTGTTTTCTTCACTGTGTCTGTTTGACTTTCCTTGTATATTCAAAATATATGTTTTTCAGCTTGTCATGAATACAGCTGAGCCATTTTTACCCATTTTCTTTCAATCACTACTGATAAAAACAAAACAAAAAAACAAAAAGAAACTTATTTCATAAAAACATCAGAAAACATTCTATTTTGCTGTTGTCTGCTGTCGGGCCACATGAATAATACCTGGCAATCTAAAACCCTTTTTAAAAAAAATTTAAAAAATAAACAATAACAAAACCCCCAATTTTATTTACAATAAAACATAGAGTATTGGTCAAATGTTTAGACGTTTTTACTATTTCATTACTAGCTCATTTTGAATTTGATGGCAGCAACAGATCTGACAAATGTTGGGACGGGGGCAAACAAAAGGTTGGAAAAGTATGTGCATCTAATTAGGTTAATTGGCAACAGGTCAGTGACATGATTGGTATAAAAAATAGCATCGTAGAGAGCTAGAGTTTCTCAGAAGTAAAGACACCAATCTGCAAAAAAATGTGTCGACAATATCAAGCTAATGTTTCTTAAGAGTCTGGAAATCTCATCATGACATAATATTGTCAAAAGATTGTGAGAATCTGGAGAAATCTCTGTGCTCAAAGGAAAAGGTTGGAAATCAATATTGGACGTATTACGACACTTCATTAAAAACGGGCATGGCTCTGTCATGGAAATGACTGCACGGGCTCAGGAACACTTCCAGAAATAACTGTCTGCGATCACAGATCACCGTGGCATCCACAAATGCAGGTTAAAGCTAGATCATGCAAAAAAGAAGCCGTATGTGAACATGATCTAGAAATACCACCATCTTCTCTGGGACAAAGCTCATTTATAATGGACTGAGACAAAGTCGAAAACTCTTCTGTTCTGAAACTTTGAAATTCTTATTTGGAAATCATGAACTCCTCGTCCTCCAGATTAAAGATTAAGAAGAGTGGGACTGTTTGGGTTGTTATCAGTGCTCAGTTCAAAAGCCTGCATTTCAGGGATCGGTACCTATAGAATTGGCTCACACATCTGGAAAGGCACCATCAATGCTGAAAGGTATATACAGGTTTAAGAGCTTTTACATGCTCCCATCCAGACAACATGTTTTTTTCAGGGAAGGGATTGGATATTTCAGCAGGACAATTGTTGTTAAAAGAAGAGGGGATGCTACAGAGTAGATCTTATGGTCTTCTGTAATGATATTATATCTTTTTATGTTCTATTGTAAATAAAATTTTGCTTTTTATTGTTTTGTCTTTCTTAGATTTGCAAATCATTACATTCTGTTTTTCTTACATTGCTAACTCTTTTTGGAATTAAGATTGTATACCAAAGTGTCGGCAAGTTGCGCTTTGTTGGGTCTGCATGAATAGACTGCACATCTGACACCCAAGAAACACTATAATAGAACATTTTCAGCCACTATTATTTCATATAAAAGACAAAGTTTGATCTTAGATCACACACTGTGTGAAGAATCACATAGTGATATCAAGGTCCATGGTTCAAATCCACAGTGGAGCTACTACAAACACTGTGAAACAGCCATAAATGGTAGTAAATGTTACCCCGCAAAAATAAAAGTCTTTTCTGCTCTCTGTGCAAACAGCTCAAATTTGTATTTCCATGATGCAACACAAGAACAAACAAACAGCGAGAACGTCTCTTTGTTTTGATGAGTTGTGAGAAAATATGTGGGATGTACAAGGGAAGGGGATTTGAGCGCTAACTAGAACAGAGCTTTCCTCTAGATTGTATCAACAGAGTTATAACATATTTTCTGTTCCAATCCCAGAAACAAGCATAAAGCAAGATTAATGACACAAATCTTTCCCAACTTACTGTATAGTTAAAGCTCACTCATGTTTAGATGTTTATGCCTGGATGATGTAATGATGTGATGATCTAGACAATTATCTCTGCTTCCAGTGACTACACTGTTCATTTTTCACTCGTGTCTAGACAGTAATTGTTGACTTCCTATTAAAATAAATTCAATTTTATGCTTTTTATAGGTTCATTTTGAAATAATGAATGACCATGCTTTTAGCAGTATATGTAAACAAGGCAGCAGAACTGAAAAAAAAAAAAAAAAAATCCAACCGGTGCATTAACGGGCTGGAATGCTTTTTGTCGATGGTGTCCGCTTTATTCTTGACCACAACCGAATGCTATCAGGTCCCCCGTTTTGCACTCTGTCTGCATGTATACGCAAATGCATACACGCACACACACACAGGCCCACAAAGATATGGTGATGAGCTCCTTCTGCTTTGTCTGCACTGCTCTTTCAAAGTGGAGCTGACACCACATGACTGCCACCTCATTAGAGGCTTTAGGCCCTGAGCTAACAGGCCACAGAGACAGAGGGCCACGCCACGTTTGCTAATTATAATAATAACAATAACACTGCCTTAGGATGCTACTTGCTTTTCTTTTCAATTAATTTTATCAGATTCACTCAAGGGGAAAGAAGTGGAGGAGGCGGGGGTGGGAGGTGGTGGTGTGCATGCATGTGTGTGTGTTTGTTGGAGGGGGGATGGGGTTTCAGCCACAACACACTTGCTCTATAGGTGGGAAATGATGTGTTTATTCTACATACTTGGCCTGATGACAGGGTGTATAATTGCTGCCAAATAACAATAGTTAACCTGCTTTTGAATAAAAATCGTTAATGCCTGACGATGATGCTGATGTGACTGATATTACATGGTAGCAACAGTTGGTGATAGCTTCACCCGTGGTAATGCTTCAATAAAGTCGCAGAGACATGGCATGCAGAGGCCCCCTTTAGGCCCATGAGACGGCTGATGTTTGCTCAAGACTTGTTTCGAGGTACACTGAAGTGACTGTGCAGGAGGGAGGGGGGCTGGAGCGGCAATAAACAGATGTTTCTGAAGGGAAGCTGTGGCCATCTGTGAGATATTGCTTTTGATACTCCTCAACTTTCACCTGGATCAGAGTTCAGCCTCTGCTATTTCATGTTTTTATGTCTGGAACGGATAGCAGTTATCTGCAGGTGCCTCCTCGACACAGATACCGCGCAGATTCTAAAATCAGTACATCGGCATAAAAATACACACTGAATCATAGTCAGGTTGTGTTGTGATAATGTATTCAGATATGATATGTGTGTCTTGGAGAGATGTATAATTTATTTTGACACTTTTGTCTGCCATATTACCATTTTCTGGCACATTCTGCAACAAACGGGGTAAAACACTATTCTCACTCTGCCAAGGTGAGATTTCAAAACAACAGCAAAAACTCCAGGAGCATATGCTTCCTTCATTCTCTTATTGTACAGAACTGGCTTCAAAGACAGCTCACAATGTTCCAGTGTTGATTAATGCACGGTTAAAGATAGGCCTGACAGAATTAAACTAATTACAATTAAACAAAATGCTCTTTTTTTAAGCAAATCTGCAGTCATCTGATATATAGGCTGCTCTGTGTCAGTTTTTTTGCAACTGTTCCAAAGTGTCAACACTACAGTTTTTGGATTAAAAAAAAAACTCCAGTTCAATCTAACCCCATCTAACATAAATGCACCTCAGATGTATAAACATAATATTAGCATTTTTTTTTTAATCAGACCTTAATGAAAATGCTTGGATCCATCATCCATCCATCTATCCATCCAGATCTGTGTCACAGGGGTGTTGGAACCTAGCCCAGCTGTCATACAGCGAGAGGTGGGATATACCCTGGAAGGGTTGCCAATCTATTGCAGGGCTAACACATAAAGACAACCATTCACACTCACCTTCACACCTACTGCCAATTTAGAATCACCAATTAACCTAACTCATCCATTTCTTTGTATTGTGGGAGGAATATGAGGGAGCTGGAGGGAACTCCAGATAACAATGCCCTGCCAGCCAGGGGATTCAAACTTGGAGCTTTTTTGCTGTGAAGCAACAGTACTAATCATCACATAACCACACTAAACCACTGCACTGGGTGTTTCGGAAAGGTTGCAAAATAAGCTAAGGTACAACTTGTGTGCATTCTTCAGTCAAAGTTCCCAGTACAGCATATTTTCAACTCAATTCACACTGTGTAATGTGGACAGGTATTTGTAGATATTCACTTGACTGTAAAAATTAGGGGAAACGTTGAAAGTGTTTGTCCTTGATATGCACCCCATGATTGGGTAGCTGTTCCTATTACAGGTTTTTAAAGTCCCTTGGACCCTAAAGGAAGCATGCTCAGCTATTGTATTTTAGTGTAGTGCTGGTTTGGAAAAAAATGGGGTCACTCAGGACTAGAGTCGGCAAAAGTACAGACATTCTGTACGTATGTAGTACTCCAAATACTCCAGATACAAATACTCCAGTAAAAGTTGAAGTACTGATTCAACTTCTTTACTCAAGTAAAAAAGTACAGGCTCTGAAATTTACTCAAAGTAAGACAGTAAAAAATAACTCTTTGGAGGATGTTTCTATTTTTGTGCAACGCTAACCGAACCTTGTGCTATATTAACACAATGATAAAATAATATCAGTAGATGGAATACAAACTTTAGTCCAACTTTTTTCATTCTAATTATACTCAGCATGTTTCACAATATGATAAAACATAATGTCACATGTACAGACCCAATATCGGATTTAAAAACACGAGCATTTACATGTAAGATTTACAATTACAGTTTATCAAACAGGAGTCCTTAGCTTTAAATCTACCCTGTCTTCTTCCTCTCCTGTCCTGTCTTTCTTATCTTTCTCCATCTCTGAGTGAAGTTAGCTCTCTTTCTTTTCTCTCCCTGTGAAATACAGCAGCTGGACCTTTAGCTACAACAAACAAAAAAAAGGTCACTCCCTTTATGATCCTCTTCTGTAGGGCTAGCTAGATGCTGAAGTACCGCAACCGCAGCTTATGGACACCTGCAGTCATTGTGGCAAAAAATCCCAAAACAAAACAAACAAATAACAAAAACCCAGAGCAGAACAACAACAAAAAAGCCCACAGTCCCACTTTTAACCCCTGACTTCAGCACACGTCATCTCTTTAATGCAACATCCTCTGGTGATTAATACAGAAACAGGACTGCCTTTCATGTGTTTCTGTTTAGGTTCATATCGCTTTGATGTTTGGAGGCTGCCAGTGACAAAATAATAACTCGACCCAAATGCGTTAACACAAAAGTAATGAGTCCGTTTTGAAAATGTAAGGAGTAGAAAGTACAGATATTTGTTTAAAAACATAGATAGTAAAAGTAAAAAGTAGTCAGAAGAAAAAAAACACTCAAGTAAAGTATAGATAACTGAAAATTGTACTTTAAAGTACAGTAACGAAGCATTTGTACTTCGTTACTTCCCGCCTCTGCTCAGGACCAAGCACATCCTTACATAGTTCTGGAAACGTAACACTGGCATAAGGCTAAATAGAATCAACTTAAGCAATTAAAGGAGCCCATCACAATGATTAAAACTATAATTTTCCCATGTATTCCAGACTGTTCTAAAACATTTTTTTTTTACATTCACCAGTGATTTTTTTAAAAGTGCCAAATGAAATATGTTCTCTTTGTGTTAAATATAAAACAAGTCATATTACTTTCAAACTACTGGTTCCATTTGTTCAAACTAAAAACATCAGAGCACGTCAGCATGCTCAGAGTGTCTTAAAATACCCTCAGACTCCCGAGGCATGCAAACAAACATAAAACATGACACTAGGGTTCAAAAGGCATCAGCCAGTGTCTGGAAATATTTACTGACCATCACCAGCTAGCTCAGCATTAACCTCGGAGACTGGATGATGCACTCTGGGATTCTTGCAGTTCAAACACCCTCAAGGTCTTAACTAAACCAGCCCATTCCTGAATTCCCAGTGAGTCTGCAACATATAACTAAATCAGCTTTGAAGTTACCTGAAGATAGTTTCCCTTCACCTCCTAAACCTTGAGCAAACTGAACTTGTGCCACTTCAGTCAGTCAAATGAATGCACACAGAATGGATAAATGAATAATTTGGTGTGTGTGTGTGTTTTTTCTTATCATGACGGTTTGCACCTCCGAAAAGAAAGTAAAACCATTAACAAGAAGGACCCTCTCAAAAAAGATATAAAGGTTTCCCAAGCAACCACAGTGATCATTACTGACGAGTGAAGGACTAATAACACGTAAAGTCACATTAACCAGTACTGAACACATTAGTAACAACTTGATGAGCCACTAAGGTTGCTGCTCAGGATCACAGACTAGTTTCAATCACATCACAGTTCGATAGTTTATTCAGCAGAATCATATTTTCCTTATATAGAAGGCTGTCTATATAACATTGTCACTGCTCTTTTGTATTGTTTTGACACTTGTGCCTAAGCATTACCACCAGTCCATGCATTTTCTTCCACTTATCTAATAATAATAATAATAATATGATGATGATGATAATAATAATTGTCATTGTTATATTATTATAAAACAAACAATACTAAACACAGTCTCAAGTGATTAAAAGCATTCTCAAGTAGGCTGTTGATTAATGGAAAACCAAGATGACACATTCATTTGACTGACCCAAGAAAGGAGAGAGGGACAAGAAAAAAATAATGTGAGGGGAAAAAAAGCTATAATTAAGTAAATTAAACCCCTCTTATTTGCATGATCTCAATTAATGTGCAGTCCATGTAGCTGCAACAGGCACACACCAGAAATCAAATTAGCAGAGATGAGACAGCATCTGTCTTTGGCTCCCATGTCCCCCTGGACTGGAAAGGATGGCAGGACTGGCTCCAAACAGCCCATTGTTTTCACAAGAGCTTGATGAATGGGTGGGTGACAGAATGCTGTATGTCAGTCACAGAGACAAACTTACTCTGTTTAAACACAGGACAGCATACATATGAGAGAACGAGATGGTGATTTAATTAACTGCCACACTATCAGTTATGAAAGCACTTGTGGTAATGCAAGAGTAAGAGTCTGATCCTGTTTTTTTTCTCTGAAAGAGAGCAATTTGGCAAATAAGACACAAAAGATCCCACAGGCAAAGAACACTATTGTTATTTGAGAACAAATGTTATCTTTATAGACTTGTTCTGTTTATTCCAATTTAGAAATCTGGCACGGTCATTTTATTCTCATATAGAACGATGGTTCTGATATTAAACTCACTTCCATCCATACATCCATTATTCCACTTGGGGGTAGGATGTCTGGAAATTCACTTACAAAAATCTGAACGCTTAAGTGGGTGGCTTTTCAGCCACGGTGACTGACAGGCATCTCCAGCACATTTATCTGAAGTTGAACTGTAAACTGAGACAGATGGAATTACAAAAAAGTGTTGTGTTCGTATTTTTGTGTGTGTGAATGTGAATGCATCGTATAACTAGCCACTGTAAACTGTATTGCAAGCCAATTTATGAACCTTGGCAATAATACCAATTTATGTACCTGAACAATTGCCCTTGTTTGGGTTCTCATTACTGCCCATGCTTGTGTGCACGACT
>VVHJ01003386.1:0-13831 GCA_015107715.1 Tylochromis polylepis | reverse complement strand
TCACCGACTCTGTTGTTCTCCATCCTCCTTTCATAATTAACATGTGCTCTTGTTCAACCAACTTTTCTTTGGGCAGCACGTAAAGATCCGGTGGCGAACACTCGAACACCTCGTTTTCCTTAGATGCTTGTTGGAGAAACAGACAAAAGGCAAAGGATGACGAACACAGCTGCTCCCGCAACAAGGTAACACCCGATGAACTGGGACCAAAAGTTTCTCCTCCTCAGATCTGACTTATCACTCCATGGGTGACACAAAAGGATTCTGGGTAATGGGCAGTAAAACCATAACGCACACATAGATAACAGCACCCCAGAGCCAGCAGCATCCAAACCTTTGGCACGACCAGTCAGTACCAGAACCCTACACATGAAAAGACCTGGAACACGTTCTTCATGTGGCATTGGCAAGAAGGTCACACTGGAGCTCCAAGTCTGCAACTCTGTCACTTAACTGAAAGGGTCTCTTTGTTGTCACTGACAGAAAGACCTCGTTCCAAGCTCAAGTTTATATTCGGATAGTGCAAATCGAAGGAGAACACATGGACATCTACCCAGAACAGGATGACAATGAAGTTACACTGGCTGCTACCTGTTGGGTTCTCCTAAAGCCTGGTCTTTGTGCAGGATATGAGCAAGATCCTTTTATGACTCGAGATGTTACTGGGCACTGCTGCTGATTTTCTCCTGTCTTCACACCAAAGAGGAAGCCTAAACTTTTCTGTTCGGCTTCTGGATGCCAGAGGACTTTTCAGCTCACTACAAAACTGAGCACTGACAGATAAAACATGCTAAAACTGCTCTAAAGGCTGAAGCTGGAAAAATAATTTCAAGGTTCTCAAGAGAAGGCAAACCAAAATCTTATCTGACAGGGCGTAGGGGAGGAGAACTTCTTTGGCAACTCAGGGAGAGCGGAGGAACCTTTGAGAAAAAGAGGAGAGGGGAAGCTAATTATGAGTCAAGCACTGAAACCGATTCTTGAAGTACAGGAGGCCGTTTTTGGTGTGTGTGGCATCAGAGGAGGCTGACGGGTAACGGAACTTGGCGTAGGTCTTGTCGCTCTCTGACTGGCTTACCCAGGGAAGTTTGATTTTGGTCGCGTGATTGACAATGACATCATCGCAAGAGCCCACATGGAGAGAGCCAAGGCCATCGATGAAAAACTCTAGAAAAAAAAAAAAAGGGGGGGGGGTCAATCAAGCAAATCTCTTTTTTAAAGTCCTCTTAAACATCACTCAGTGGGTCAGGAACACTTTTAGTTGAGAAAATAGTGCAGGTATGAAAATGAGGAGAAGGTGGAGTGAGCTAAATGTTACATTTAAATTAGACTGAATTTAGTTTAATGTAGGTAAATTAAAGCCACGTAGTGACTCTTCCATGGTGGTGTGTGTGCTGATAAGAAAATTTCACAGCATAATTTGCTAGCAAAAATTATCTTGCACATGATACCGTCTCAGTAAGTAAAATAAGATATGAATCTTTTTTTCTTAAATTACTAAGATATTGTTGCTATCACTACCTTAATCAGAGATATTGATCTCTCTTTTATTCTTAAATGATTAAAGAAACATTAAATTAATTTTATATGGCAACACAAATTGACTCAGTGCTGCAGGACAATAGAAAAACAATGAATATGAGTATACAGGGAAGTGCAAAAGTCGTGAGTTACACCTCATTTCTATATATTTTTCTAGAAAAATAGGAAGTAAGTGCAGAGATTTATTGAAATGTGGAAATATACATAGAAATACAGTACATGAGGCAAAAACAGAGTTTGTACAATTCTAACAAGCTTGAAAGTGAATATTTGGTTTAACCATCTTTATCCTTAAACACAGCCTGAACTCAACCTTTCCTATAATTTCTTTAAGCAGTCTTCAGGACTAGTTCTTCAGGCTTCTCAAAGGATATTCAAAGCTGGATGTTGGCTGTCTTTTGTTCTGTTCTCTGATCCCACACTGCTTCAACAATGTTGAGGCCCAGGCTCTGGACACTCAAAGAAAGAAGAACTTTGAAAGAGCTTCTGAAAGCCTGGAGAACTATTGCCCAACACAATTTTAAAAAACTGGTGGCTCAAGACTTGTGCATAAATGCGTAAATAAAAACATCAGATTGGATAATAAATAAATAACTTCTTTATCGAATTTTGGCATCTTTTTGCATCTGGCAGTCAAAACGCTAAATAAATAACAAATGACATGATGCTAAATTTTGCTCCTTTGATATGAAAGGAACCCCTGTACTCACCCAGATGAGCGACCCTGGCGAGGCGTGGGTCAAAGCCGACCTGCTGGACTTTGTCTGTGCGAGCTAAAAAGAAGTTGATGACCCCGTCAGTCACAACGCAGTTGGGGAAGCCTTCAATGACGTGATGAAATCCTCTCCTCATGTGTAAACAATCACCATCTTCCTCTCCTGGCTCAATGGATATGGTTTGACGGTAGGTGGCAGTGTACCCTGTGGCCTCCCGCACTGCACCGCCCACCTAGTTCACACACATACATACATTGTCTCTGCAAGAGCCCCAAATCTTTACTACTCACTGAGAAAAAGAAAAAATATTCTTCTGCTACTCACTAGATCCAGAGTGGTCCTTTCTAAAACATCCACAAGCTTCTCCAGCTTGGTGTTGGCTGTAAAGATGAAGTCATCATCCACCCACAGTACGTACTTCGTGGTCACCTGGGACACGGCCAGGTTTCGCCCGGCAAACCAACCCTAAGACACGCAACGCTGAGGTTTAGATTGAGAGCGCATCAACAGTGACGGCAGGGAGAAGACTTCAGTGTGTCCTTACCTTTCCAAAGGGCATGATGTAATGTTCGATGTAAGGCCCAGAGATGGTTTGGGGATTTTCACTGTCATCAGCGATAACTATGGTAACAGTAGGGTAGTATCTTCTGATGCTGTCGATAAGATCTTTAAGCTTATCGTAACGCAGGAACGTTTTTGTCGTTATTGTCACAAGGGCGCTGATGTTGTACTCTGCAGAGAGTTGATGGAGGAAAACTGGCTTTAGAAAGTGCTGTTTGACTTAGAAAGGATGTCTGACTTTAGTTATAAACACTGTCAACATGCCGGTGCTGTACCTCCTTTGGATCCAGTGTTGTACAGTTTAGGTGTTGTTCCGTGTCGGATCTTGATGCTGAAAACGGCTTGATGTCCCTCTGTCTCAAGCTGCACTAAAAGACCCCCCCCCCCCACCAAAAAAAAGATGAGTATCATTAAGATAAAACTATGAATGCCTCACTCTCTTCAGGTTCTCGTAAAGCATCTAGACATATCAATGTCATGTCTTTGTACAAACCCAATTCTTCAGACCCTCAAGTTAAAATGCTAAACTCTACAGCAAAAGAGCATTTTACAGCCAATTCCAGTAAAACAACAAAAAAACAAAGCACTTTTAGTTTCTACAGCTAATTTGCCCTTCATAAAATCTCTATAGGGTTGGGACGATAAGTAAAATGTAGGGAAAAAAAGACAGCTATTATTAACAGATATTAAAATATTAAAGCATATCCAATGTTTAAACAACCATTTTAAGAACAATATTAGCTTAGTTTGAATTTGATGGCAGCAACATATCCCCAACTGAGACAGGAAATGCTGGAAAAGTTAGCGGTACTAAAAGAGATAGCTAGAGGACCATTTAGGGGGAAAAAAAAGCACCTTAAAAACGTTTCTCAGAAGTAAAGAAGGGGAGAGGGTCACCAATCTGCATAAAACAGTGTCTACCGATTGTGGAAGAATAATGTTCCTCACTGTAAAACTGTGAAGACTGAATATCTCGTCATCTGCAGCACAAAATATCATCAAAAGATTCAGAGAACCTTGAGAAATCTCTTTGTGCAAGGGACAAGACAAGGCAAGCCAATCAATATTAGTTGCTTGTGATCTTTAGGCACTCAGATGCGCGTGCATTTAAAACAGATATGATTCTGTCATGGAGATAAAATGCAGATTAGCGTGTCATCATCCTTTTTTTTTTAAAAAGTCCATAGTCTCATTTTAAAGATTCAATATATTTTCTAAGCTCTGCTGTGAATAAAATCAATTGCATTCAGTTTTTATTTACATTTAGCTTTTTTGAAATTGGGTTTATACTATACAGACAGGAAGTCGAAAGGCAAGGGCAAACACGCCTTTAGCCACTGCATGTTATCAGGTTTTGTGTCTGCTCACTATTGTTAATTTTGTACTGAACAAAGAGGCTCTGATATCAGACTGAATCCTGATTAGTTGCCCAATTCTAGCTCAAGAGAAACACCTCTGCAAATAATTTTCCCTGCCAGGAATACCATACAAGAGCAGGTGCGAGGCCACTGAAAAGGGGGAAAAAAAAAGGCGCACAGAGTCTGACAAAGCTGCTGCCAGAAGCGTCAGAGAGCAAACAGGTAGCTTAGTATAAAGACTGGAGACACTGGCGAAAGTTATCCACGTCTGAAGAAAACAAATAAACAAAAAAATCTTGGTGTTGTATAGCATAAGACCAGAGTCACAAAATCCTTACTAAAACCACAACTTTTTGCCATTTCAACCAGCAGAAACCTTTGAGGCTGAAAATGAAGCCAAATACCAAAATCCGCAGTTATCTGAATGGCCACTTGATGCTGACTCCAAAATTGAGTAAGTCAAGTTAAAATGCAAAAGTGTAAAGCAAAAGAGCATTTTAGAGCCATGTCCAATTAAAAGTATATATGTAAAAAATAAAAATAAAAGCAGTTTTGATCTGTATAGCCAATTTTCCCTTCATAAAAACTTTACAGGGCAGATTTTTTTGATAACTTAGTGAGGAAGAGAGGAAGAAGGTGGTTTCAGGCTGGTGCTAACACAGGCCGCTGTAGTTGTCTGCCAACCCTTAACTCTGCTAATTAGAGAATTATTCATCACACCATTGATGTGTGAATAACTTTTGATAAAACAAAAACAGCAAAGTTATTAATTATAACCAAATAAGGCACAGATATTTTTCACGCGGCTGACCCGGCAACCAGTGTGTCGAAGGCTGTTGCAGGGGCCTGACTTCCCCATTCAGTACCAGTTTCTCTCGTGGCACCCTGTCATATCTCTAGATTTGCTTCTCCATCTTCACTGTCAAAGCAAACATCACATCTGTAGTTCTCTTTCTCGTCACAAAGCCATACTGCTACTTGCTGATCGTCACCTCTCTTCCTAACCTAGCTTCAACAACTCTTTCTCATATCTTCATGGAACGCCTTAAAAGTCAAACTCAAGGCTTCAAATTGAATTAACAGTGGGTGATGTCATAGTGGCTATGTGCATCTTTTATATACAGTTTTTACAGGTTTAACGTGCAGCCTTTATAACATGATTTTTCATAGTTTACTTTCTAAATGGTAAAATATGTCACTCAGCTGCAGGCTGTACCTTCATATATACTGCATAGGCATGATCAAAGTATCAGAGTTTTCATCTAATGACCGAGAGTGAAAAAACAATCCACATATTGCTTTACATTTAATCACAGACTCAAATTAGGGTGTGAGATGATTCTCTCTCTGTATGTTTACTTTCTCCTTTGTGGAATTTACTGAGGAATTCAGAAGAACAAAGTGCAGAGCTGATAAGACAGCGGATTCATGTCCGAGGGCTCACCTGTGTCTGCCGTGCTGGGATGAAACAGCGTGTTCGTGTAGGTGACAAACTGCAGCTGTCGGTTCATGTTCGGCAGCAGGCGGCTGGAAAGAGTCATGTGCATCTCGCCATCACCTTTGATTTTCACCTCGTCTACCTCAGCCGCCACATTTAGAGTTCCCAGCGTGGCAGTGATGTTTATCTGCATATGATGGAAAGAATAGCGG
Source organism: Tylochromis polylepis (assembly GCA_015107715.1). Taxonomy (NCBI): domain Eukaryota; kingdom Metazoa; phylum Chordata; class Actinopteri; order Cichliformes; family Cichlidae; genus Tylochromis; species Tylochromis polylepis. The sequence goes on along the minus strand of VVHJ01003386.1, from coordinate 8,007 downwards.
CCAAGATCAGACGACTGCAGGCATCTAAAATATGTAAAGATGTAAAGATAGAGATAGTTTGAGCACTCACTGAGTAACTGTCTCTGGGAAGGTCATGTAAGGCCAAGCCTGGAAAAATTCAGCAATTGAGAAACAAACACTGATGGATATTCAGTCCATTTCCTGTATGCACCAAATGGATAAATGAGGGCTTTCTGAGGGGTGACTAAATATGACCTTACAATGTTATCCCTGGTGAAGCTGAGAGCTTTGTGAGCTGGGTGTTGGTATCCCATAACTGATTATATTAAATTCATTTATTTATTTATATACCATTTACAAATCATTCTTCCAGTGATCAGGCATCAGTTAAGTGCTAATGACATTTTGCCAACGTTCAACTTTTTTGTTGAGTTTTCAGATTTCTTGCAGATGCTTTTGTTTGACCTAAACTTATCTAAAATACCCTCCTCATATATGTAGGTATAATAAATATCCAGTATATAAACCACCTCTAGTTCAACTAATTTTTAATCTTTAGAGGCCAATTTTAAGCACTTTTAACTTATGAAACAATGAGACTTTCATAAATATCTGAGTTGCTCACTCGCTGAAGTCGTACCTGGGATGATGATTGTTTTCAGGGGTCGTACTTCCACCCCCTGTGTCGGATACTGCAAGGGACTGTTAGCCTCAGCAATAATGAGTACATCTGCGGGGGTCTTTGACCTGAAAGGAAATTTTTATTTTTTTTTCACATTAACAAGCACAGTAAGCAGGAAGCTCTTTGCAAATAACAGTCACAATTAGTACAATTACTATTATCAATAAATAAAATAAAAAATAAAATAAAAATGACTTCCTGTTTCTGACTGGACAGCAAAGCTTTTGATAACAACAACAAATTTTATTTTATTATGAATTAATCAGAAAAGTTAATGAGCTGAGAAGTCGCAAGTAGCAAAGCTCTGTGTGCATGTGTGTGTGAGAGAGAGATAACAGAGCCTGACTGAATGGAAACTCTTGGGTGTGGAGCTCATAAAACGAGTAACCCTTTTAGAGCAGCTAGAAACATTTATGATACATGAATGGCTATATCTCAAGCCGTTTTGTCTGTTAAACTTATTAATGCACAACTCCTGCACGATCCACAGAGAGGTGGAGTTGTGCACTGGAAGCATGCAAAAAGCAAAGGTCTGTGTTTACATATGTTCTAACACACATGCATTCAAATCTGTAAACATGGTGACTTTTCTCTGTCAGTTCATCTCAGCTTAATGTTTGCATATATAATGGGTTTTTATTCTAACCGCATAGCAACAAACCACAAAGCGAAGCAAATCAGTATTTGACAAGAGTGATCGTGGCTGATTCTCCATGTAAGTGACAGATAAGGCTAAGAAATGATTTCCTGTAGCGTGCACTGAGACAGATTGATTATTTCAAGTAACACATTTTGCTACATCATATTTCAATTTAAATAAAACAACACATTAGGCCGCATAATCATATTTTAACCACAGAGACAAAAATGTGAAACGTCTCTTAAGTACTCCTTACCTCGTCTGAAAGCTGCTGTACTCTTTAGCCCGTCTCCTCTTCATCTCCTCCAGCTCTGAAGCCTCGAAGGCAGTGTGCAGCGGGTGAGCTGACACCCGCGGGAACAAGAGTTGTGCGAACGGTAGGTTTACCCCCCCACTTTCGCCCTCACATATGCATCCATTACGTGCCAGCAAACTGGACAGATTATAAGACACGTGTGATCAGATTTAATGTCAGCTGTGTCCACTTAAATTCAAAAGAGCAGTTCTTACCTCGCCACATTATCCCTTACATGGAAGGGAATATTGCTCAATCGATGGTCTGACTCTGGGAGCCTCTCTTCCAGATGCTTCTCTACTATAAACGCTGGTCGCTGCCAAACATCCACTGTGGTATAGCCCCGAGTAGGCCACGAATGGAGGAGAGCCAGTACTAGCACCACAGACACCAGGATGACTAGCAACACTGTCTTCCTCATCGACCGCATCCTGGAACCTGTCAGAGATTTGTATGCTGGATGACATTCTGGTTTCTAAAATTATACTCTAAAGATATTTCCGAACAGGAATGCGCTTTAAGTGATGGGCACAAAATCAACAGTCTCTGTTTTGTGTGACAACTTTGTGAGGTTTAGCTAAAGCTAAAAGGCTATGTCATCTCCCCCTCCACCACCCCTTCCATTTCAGCTCAACACAAAAACAGCCCGCAGGAAGTTGTTTAATCACAGAGGCCCCGTATCAATTATAGTCTCAGAAGATGTTCTAAGTCATCATCACAGCTACAGATCCATGGAGAATTATTCAAATATTTGTAGTTGCAGTCACAGTGGAGCCATTAAAAGAGATCTAGATTTCTGCTGAAAGAATCAGAATAATGTAATCAGCAATACTTTTAGATCTCTCTTTCCTTTAACCCTCCTTACTCACGAACAAAAGAGACAGTAAGACAAATATCAAACGGCAACTAGTGTGGTACACTAGCCTGCTGGGTTAACAGTACTGTCTACCATCTCAAGTCGGCATTTTAACGGCTGATAAAAGAAATACATTTAAAACTTGGGAGTTTGTTTGCCATTCTTACCCTTCTCAGTCATCCCCTCCCATATTTTTTCTCCTTGAGTCTCCTTCTTGCTATGTATAACTGAAAGCAGATGTTTCCCCTTTCAGAAACTTGCCAGCACACAATAAACTCTTTCTCCTCCAGCTGTGACAAACAAAAACTCCATTTCTGAGTCTGTGTGCACGTGGGTGTGAGTGTGACAGTATCCTTGTAAATGAATTGCTCATATTGTGGGAACTTAAATATTATACACAGCTACATAGTGGGAGACCTGCCTTCCTGTTAAAGACATAAATGCTTACACCTGACAATGAAGACTTTGTTTATGTTCAGAGTAAGAAAAGTCTAGTGTTAGAAATAATGATGGAAACAAGACTCCATGTCTATGTGTGTGTGTGTGTGTGTGTGGGGGGGGGGGTTCTCTAACAGTGATCTAATTATACCAGCACTAATGGAGGAGATAAGACATTAAATTAGCAGACGAACTTTCATTTCTAGCTGTTTAAAAAGTATTTATAGGAATATATACCTCACTGCCTCTATCCAGTCATTGAAAGGAAAACCTCTGTTGACACCTGCATCTCCAGAAACCATGTAGACATTTGCAGAAATAAGTAAGCGCCTTCTCCATCTGGAAAGAACAAAAAACAAATCAAGGACCTGAGATTGAATAAATGGGTAACAACTAATAATAATATAACAGATTATACTATAGAGTGCATATAAAGTTATATTATCATGTAATAACAGAGTGGAGTGACCATTTGGTGGTGCTTCATTAACTGGCTGCATGGTCTCACAGTTGCCAAGGGAAATTAGTTTTACAAAGGGCTGGAGGGGAAAAACTAAACCAATACAGGGGAAAGATTGACAGGATCAGCATTAGCAGCCAATCAACGCGTCACAGAAATTTAATATAAACTCATATTTAGCAAACTCCTGAATGTTGCTGTAACTAATTTCTTTTTATTTAGGAGATTTAGTAATTTAGGCAAAACTATATGTATCAGACTCCTCTCAGAAACATTTTAACCTTTCCAATAAACTATACAGTTCATATGTAATTATATATGTAATTACTTGTAGGAACGACAGTGTATTGGATATCAGAGGATTCATCTACTTAACAGTCAGTCCTTCACTTAGACCAGCAATGTTCCTCTAAATCAGTGGGAACTGGGACAATGATTAGGACTAAACTGCATGTATATGACTTATGCAGACTACATAAACCACAGATTACTGATGCCATCGTGCTTAGATGTGCTCTCAGTAAACCGTGTATAACAAAAGACTATAATCTCAAATATGACTCACAAATTTTACTTGTGACTTTTTATTATGAGGCAGATAGTGCTGTGGCAAAAGTCTTGGGTTAACCCTTCATTTCTTTATATTTTGATATAAAAATTGGAAATAAGTGCAGCAATATATTGAAATGTACAAACATATGTGAAAATACAGTATACAAGGAAAAAAGAGCGTTTTTACAATTATAACAAGCTTGAAAGTCAATATTTGGTATGACCACCTTTATTCCTTATCACAGTCTGAACTCTTAGGCAAGCCTTCTTGTAATTTCTTTAAGTAGTCTTAATGAATAGTTCTTCAGGCTTCTTGAAGGACATTCAAAGCTCTTCTTTGGATGTTGGCTGCCTTTTATTCTGTTTTCAGTCAAGATGATCCCACACTGCTTCATTAATGTTGAGGTCAAGCTCTGGGGAGGCCAATCCATGAGACATAGTCATGGATTAGCACGGTGTGTGTTTTTATTTCTATTAAGGTATGTTTTTACTCATACTGAAAAATGATGCCTAATAAAGCTAACAATACTTTTCCATGTTCATAATTCCATAAATTTTGAAAAGATCTTAAACACTGCATTTTACAGATGCCTTTAGACACAGAGTTGTACCTTTCAATCTAGTTCTTGTGTAATCTGCTATACCTCAGCCTTTTCTCCCAGTTTCCCTTCCTAATGAGTGGCTTCCTGACCACCTCCCTTCCAAAAGAAAAGGGAAATGGGAGCAAATTATGTTACTTTTTAAAAATACAGTTTAGAATCGGTTCTTTGCTAAGTTGTGTACTATATGTGGACACCACACTGGTTCATCCCCTGATTATGCCTGAATGATTCATAGATCAGAGGTTTACCAAAAAGCAGTAACATCATTCCTATGAGATAGCTCAGGCACAAGGACCAGACTGAAACTGGGTCAATAAGCAGCCAACGACTTTAAAAGAAAAACTTTTAAGACCTTCAGGATGTCCACTTTTAAAATAATTACAAATCTGGCCTCCTGGAATCAAAATATAAAAAATGTTGGTCCCGACTTTTTGCACAGTACTGTATTTCAACAGAGATTGTGAGGTAAGACAACATGAAATGATGCATATCTGTGAAGATAATGTTTTGCATTACTGCAGGCCTACTGGATTTGATCCCCCCCCTCTGAATGATAATTAGCAGTGATAGTGGAACAGCCCTTAGACATAACAGCTAATCTAAGCCAATCAGAACATAGCTGTGTGCTGCACGCTGTTTTAATTAACCTAAAAACGAGCCTATGGTGGACATGCTATCGACATGCATATACTCCGTGGGTCCCTACCAAAGTCCGCGTGACAGACTTGCTCGCATGCTTCGGACTATTTTGAATAATTAGCCCAAAATTAGCCCAGCTTCCTTCGTACTGTGAAACATGAGGAAAATATGGAAAAAAATAATGCGAATGTGTATGCAGAAATCCGAGGCCTATTAGCCCACCTTATCCTGAGTGAGATTGCAAGAAAAAAAACAACATGAGAACAAAAACCCATGCATCCGAAATTATCTTTAAACAGCACTTCTAATGTGCTGAAACACATCTTCAGAATAAAGACACATTGTGTATTTAGTTATTTTACCAACATGTTTGTCTAAAATTAAAAATAATAATAAAAAAATCTCACGCCCATCTTCTCTTTGTCTATCAAAGAAGCTGTCAAACGTTCAGCCAGAGCTGAAAAATACCAACCCCCGAAAAAAAAAATCCCCTGCTCAAGACGGAGACACGGGCCTTTAAAGCAGCACCCCACTGTAGAAAAATCAAATAACCACACAGCTCACCTCAGTTAAGACGCACACTGCAGATGCTTTCACCTCCCTGCTGCACGGAGCTTGCCCCTCTCTGACGGATCTATTCCTCGGAGGTCTCGGAAACGGGATTATGTGGGGGAAAGCGGAGCAGAGACGGAGCGGCCGCCCATCTCAGCACTGCAGGCTGTTGGACGGATGCTCCCCCTGCAGCACAGCGGCGAGCGCACCGATCTCACCGCTACACCAGACTCATCAGCGGTCAGTCAGCTGAGCACGCACACACAGAGACATAGAGGAGAGGATAACACTGAACTGAATGCACGATTTCTCAAAAAAAAAAAAGTGAAAAAAATTATTATCCAACAATAAGATTTATGTCTACATACGCGTTTAGATTGGTGTGTGTGTGTGTGTGCGTGCGCGCGCGGGGGGCGTATGTGCACAAATACGTGTCCTGCTTATTCAGCTTCTATAGTATCTCACCCTCTGTCCTCCCTCTCCTCTCGGTATTCTGTGAAGGAATGCGGTTTTTTTCTTCAAGGAACTGTCTTGTTTTTTTCCTCACCAGATATTTAAACCCAGTAGTTTGACTGCACTTTTCGCTCAGCTCGTTGTGTACTTTTTTGGGTATCCTATGAATCATTTTATTGTTTTGTCATCATTTTACTTCATTTTTATTGTAAACTTTTAAAACCAGTTACTTTGGATTGCCCTGCAACAAAACAAAATAAAACAAACGAACAAAAAAACCCAACAAACTCGTGATTGTAATTTGGCCACGCGACTCGCCCCATCTACTGGGCCGACTTGTCTATGTGCTTAGGTAATGCGCTTATTCCATCGCGAGACAGGCGGTGACAGCGGAGATGTCCGCCGTTATTCATTAGCGTGCTAAATATAGCACAAACACGCCAGCCATTGACTGTGTGCTGGTGTCAAAACCAAACACACTCCAGAACTAGGGAAAACTTTGATTGACTTGGAAATTGGCCAATGGCAAATCAGGGCTTTTCACCTCGACCAATCCGCTGCTACCATGTCAGGCATTCTGTGTGTTGTTGCTGTCAGACAGGGGTAAGAGGCGAGAGTCAATGATGGCTGCTTCCTTGGTGTGGTTGTTAAAGAGACTGTACGTTTTCTTGTTGACATGTCCCCTCTGTGTCCCGGGCTTCTTGAATTTGGAGGAGCTTAATGACATGAAATATGGGATTCAGATTCTTCCCGATCCTGTCATCCTGGGGCAGGTGAGTCAGGAAACGCTAACGGATATAGCTTGCTAGCTAAAATATGAGCTAGCGTTATTTATTTACTATTAATAGTGTCAAATAATTCACAAAACATGAGACCTGATGTCATAAAAGCACAAAACATATTAAAATAACTCTTATAAAGTTACATGAAGACGAGTAATTCTCAGGTGACGTACGCAGCATGCTGTAACAGCTGTTATCTTCTTTGCCACAGGTCTATAAGTAACAAGCTAAAAGTAAAGCCGCAAACATCGTTTTATCGGTCTGCACTCAAGTAATGCGTGTCAACATTACATTCACCGCCTCTTCCATGCCTGTCTTACGTTTGTAGACTAAGACAGAGGAGGTTATGATGGTGTCCAGTAAGTACAAACAACTCTATGAGTGTCGACTTCCAGCCCAGGCTGTCCGTTTTCATCAGGATCCCGCCACTGAGCCTGACTCACAGGGTTACACTGGGCCAGATATCCCAGACCTGCTCAAGCCCATGCACAATGCCCCATGTCTAGTCAAGGTTGGTCCTTAACTACTTATCTGTGTAATCCAACAGTGAAATGCTTAAGCTGTTTATACAGTGATGTGATTACAATAATAATACAACAATAACAACACAAGTGCAAAACACACTGGAAGCGACTGTAAGTTAAGTGTTTGCCAGCTTAAGTAAACTACGCTGCTCAAAAAAAATAAAGGGAACACTTAAACAACACAATGTAACTCCAAGTCAATCACACTTCTGTGAAATCAAACTGTCGACTTAGGAAGCAACACTGATTGACAATCAATTTCACATGCTGTTGTGCAAATGGAATAGACAACAGGTGGAAATTATAGGCAATTAGCAAGACATCCCCAATAAAGGAGTGGTTCTGCAGGTGGTGACCACAGACCACTTCTCAGTACCTATGCTTTCTGGCTGATGTTTTGGTCACTTTTGAATGCTGGTGGTGATTTCACTCTAGTGGTAGCATGAGACGGAGTCTACAACCCACACAAGTGGCTCAGGTAGTGCAGCTCATCCAGGATGTCACATTAATGTGAGCTGTGGCAAGAAGGTTTGCTGTGTCTGTCAGCGTAGTGTCCAGAGCATGGAGGCAC
>VVHJ01003385.1:0-15131 GCA_015107715.1 Tylochromis polylepis | reverse complement strand
GGAGTTGGTGAAGGGGGGGGGGGGGGGGGGGGTACTTTTGTACCTGGACCTAGAGTAACTAGGAATGATGAGGCAATGCCAAACTGCAGCTTTAAGCCATTTCTGAAATGATATGTGTAATGGTGCATTCGCAACAAATATGAAGCAAAATTTCACCTAGTGTTACTAACGTGATTTCAGTCACACCGGAAACGCAAATATTTGCCCTTCACAGCCAACAGGCCGAGGAGGAGTGCAACCAACAGCTGAAATCAAGTTACAGAAAGAGATTTTCAAAAGTTGCCGTTAAGTCCTACAATTTTGCACACTTTTCTCCAAGATATCTCCTTCACCTGTCTCATTCTAAAAGTTAAGTTCAACAACTCCGGCTGCCCTCAGACAGCAGTTTCTTCTTCATTTGTGACGGTTGGCAGCATTAGGAGGGAATCCCAGCTGATGGGTTTTCACTGCACAAAAAGCAGCAATTTTTTTTTAACTTAACATAGATTCACCCGTTTCTTCTTCAGGCGACGATTCCAACTTGAGTTCTATTTATTGCACAATTTCACTTTTCTTTTCCTTTAAACTTTACCATTCGACTTATTTGTTTTGCTGCTGGTAACACTGCACAATACAGATAAATGTTGTTCAACTGAAATGAAAAAAGCGAGACCTTAAGCAAGTCTTTCAACTCATATGAAGGTGGCGTCGTGGCGGCTGGATTTCCCAGAAACATAAAATAAATTATTACCATGAACACAGCACTGTGGCCTGACAGCAGGAAGGTCCTGTGTTTAAATCCACAATCTGGTTTCTGTGTGGCATTTGTATGTTCTCCCCATATCTGTGTGGGTTTTTTAAGCTACTCAGGCTTCCTCGCACAGTCCAAAGACATGCAGTTAGTGGGATTAGGTTAACTGGCTATTCTAACTTTGCTGCAGGTGAGAATGTGAGCGTTATCTGTAGCAACGGTATCTGTGCTGGCCCTGCAACAGGCCGGCAACCTATACACAGTGTACCCCGTCTCTTTCCCTTCAGCAACTAGGATAGACTCCAGCCCCACCGTGACCCTGGATTGGATAAGCGGAAGAAAATGAATGAATGGACTTATTACCATTATTATTTTATTTTGGTGAGGTCAAATATCAAGATAAATTAATATCAGCATGTTTTTTTTTTCTCTGAAAGGATGAACGCAAAAGAGATGTGAAGACATTCATGAGGAAAGAAGCTACGGCAGATAACAAAGAAGCATGCTTCTCTTGTTATCTTTCCATTAACTCCACTGACTGTAGAGAGTTGGGAAAAATAATAATACACGTTACAAGAGCAGATTCTTTTCATGTGTTATTTATTAAACCTCAGAAAAATTTAAGGGAATGAAAAGTTGACCAAATGTAGATTTAGTTTGGGGTTTTTTTTAGATCACAAAAACGCAAAAAAAAAGTTTAATATGAAAGTTCACATGAACGCACTAAACTCTGGGAAACACACAAACAACAATTAACAGTTGTGGGCGTGAGTGACCTGGTCAGACTAAGCCTGAGCCAGTCCACAACACTGTAACAGCGGTGAGTGTTTGTAAAAAAAAAAAAAAACCAAAAAAAAATTTAAAAAATTAAAAAAAAAAAAAAAAAAAAAAAAAAAAAAAAAAAAAAAAAAAAAAGCTCTATAAAATAATATAAAATACATTTGTCCAATCACCCGACTCTAAATGACTAAATTATCCCAGACAGGCTTAAAATACATCACAAAGGCAAGCCTCGGCTGATGTAAAGAGTCATGTGATCACACACAGGAAACCCAGAACAGCGGAGAGAACATGAACGAGGAGAAAAGAAGGAAAATGGAGAAAAATGGCAGCTCGAACACGAGTCTGCATCTGTCTGCGCTTCAATTAAATTATAATGAGGAAAAGATGGATTCCCTGGTAATGGCTCCCCCGGAGGAAAGCATAATTGCAGCGTGTGTGTGTGTGTGTGTGTGTGTGTGTGTGTGTGTCTGTGAGAGAGTGTGTGTGGTGCAGAGGTGGGACAGAATAATCGTCACATTGCGGTTATTTACAGCTTTGAGGTGAGGAAGAGAAAAACAGAACGATAAGAAGTCAAAGAGTTTTTATGTATGAAGTTGCATCAAATATCAAAGTAAATACACCGGGACCTTTTATTCTGTTTCAGGGTTTAAACGAGAGCGTGTTAGCCTCAATCTTAGGTGATATTTTACTTCCTGTACATAAATGTCACTTTAATTTTGTCCTTACTGAAGTCCAGACACACAAAAATGAAATACTGCCTTTCAGGCAGGAGTGTACGGAGGGTGAAAACTGCCAAAATTATTATATAATTTTTAAAAAGTAAGTGTAAATAAAGGAATTTATTATTTTGTATTTTCATGTTACAAATTAATTTTTCTTAATTTTACTCCTTCATTTATTACATTTTATCCTGATGCCCCAATTCATTTCCTTTCACATTTCTTTATTTACTTTTTATTTCATTTAATAACTCATAGATTGCAGACTCAAACAGACATATAAAAATAGAAAAGGTGGCCATATTTTAGGCAATTAAGGGCATGTAAAAGAGAAAGTAGTACAGAATTTAAAAAATAAGTTACTGAAAAACACCATTACAGGTATTACAGATGTAGCTACAGTGACGTAACCATTAGGTCTGTACCCACGTTTGTACAACAGGGTGGAATCTAAGAGATCAGTATTGCATTATTCTAAGGTTTTTACCATCTAATATGAAGCTCCTTTAGGCAACTCTTGTTGTGATTTGGCGCTTTATAAACAAAACTGAATTAACCTACATCAGCTACAGCCGCCTGTGTTGGGACACTGGTCAATCAAAGAGGCCGAACCTCATAATTTAAACCTCAACAGTTTCCAATCAGATGACTAATAAAGAAATGTAACACCTGCACAGTAGTTGCCGAGGAGGAAGCTACCCTTAGAGATAAAAACAGGTTTTTGTATCAGGCTGTAAACGTGTTTATTTCTGTTGTAAAGTCGGACATTTTAACATGGGAGTCTATGGGGAGTGACTCGCCGCTGGAGCCTCTAGTGGATGTGAGAGGAACTGCAGGTTTGGCTTCATCATTAAATCCACATAGAAGCAAATCTGGAAACTGAAACAGTAGTAGTTATTATCCAGATTTTTTAAAAATTATTATTTTGTTGCGTTTAATGGTTATCGGTTAATTTATTCAGTCGTGTATTTATTCATTTCCTCTACAAAATGACACACGAGGTATAAAAACATGAACATGAAGGTGGATGTGCCTCACACGCTGGAATCCATTCAAACACACTTTTACATTCCTTCTCTTCCTTCCCACACACAGCGAGACACAGATAATTTCTGCTCTCGGAAAGGTCACTCAGCGGCCATATCTCGCACAGAATCAGCGGTAACACGATGACACACATGCTTTTAACCAGCAACAGAAAATAAGCAGCAACCTATTCTGAAAGCAGATGTGACCCAAACGCTGGAACAGATTCCTGAATAAAAATATTTCATATTATCCGAGAGAATGGTGTTCATTCCTGCAGCTATTGTCCTCATGTGTGCTCATTCTAGAAAACAGAACCACGGTGCAGCCCGGACTCTTAACCTGACACTACAAAAGCGAATCCAAATGCCTGCGCCGCAAGTCTTTATCTACACATCTCTCTCTCCACATCTGTTCCTGATGTGTCCCACCACACTTCCAGTACACATCCTACATGCTCCTGGCCAATAATGGATTCACCACATGGAAAATCATTTCCCTGAACCAGTAACTGCTGAGGCACTGAAATCACTGAGGGAACATTTTCCATCAATGCACAAGAATTTGGTGAGCAAGCCGGCCGGCTTACCGCTCGCCTCTCTGTCTGTCTCCGTGTTTGGCAGGGTGCTCTTTGTAATCGGGAAAAGGCTGACTTGCATTTAATTTTCAGAAGGAATTTGGTTTACATCAGCATTTCTTCTAAATCATTTCAATGATGTGAAGCAACCTATCCTAAAAATCCAGGACAGCACAGATGGGTCACCAGAAAAACGATGATTTCTGTAAATAATAACTTGGACTTGGAGACTGGAAAGGATTAGACAACAGAACAAAAGCATAAGAAGAGAAACGCAAACTTGATTAATGTAAAGGAAAAACAAGACCTTGTGCTTCCTACAGAGGATGTTCGGTTAAATGATTGAGGAATCAGAGAAAATGTTTACAGGCCTCGAACCCTGAAAACAGAAATGAAACCAGCACAAATAAAACACAGAAGTTAAATGTGACCGTTATAAGAGGAAATTAATTTTAGTCCCCAAACAATCGTTTTCATTTCTCTTTTGGGCCTCAGGCTGAAAATGAGCGTCCATAATGTGATCCTATTTTACCAAAAAGTAGGGAAATAAGTTAAGAGGAATGTGGAGCGTTACAAAGACACATCACCAGAGAAGCTGGAAGCTGAATCCGGGACTCCTCCGAGGAGTTCCTGAACCTGAACCCAAACCTGACTTCTGCCCGGTCAACATTAAGAAATACTGAACAAAATCCAGCCAGTGTCACACTGTGTCTCGCTCCTAGAGCTCGACTGATACATGACTGTTTAAGGCCGATACCGGTATTTGGAAATTATTTAAAAATCTGACATTCTAAAATATATAGGCTGATATTTGTTTTCTTTCAGACACAACAATCACAGCTTTTCCTAGTATTTCATGTGTGCACTTATTTATTTACTCATTCACGCGCTTTCTGACTCTGGGTAACGGTTGACATTCCAAACACATATTGCCAACGGGGAAGTTGCAGCGTGCCCTCTGCTGGATAAACTATGTAACATCAACATTCATAACATGGTTGAAAGGTGTTTCTCCCATTCCTTTGTTATTTTTTTCAAATTTCATTTACCAGCCGTTATCAATGCCGATACCAGTAGATCAGCAAACAGATAATATTGCCGATAATATCGGCCCCCCCAATAAACTGGTCAGTCTCTGTTTGTTTCATGTTTAAAATCTGTTTGTTCATTAAGAGATGCTCTTTTAAGCTGCCTAATCTGAGCGTGGTTCTGCCGGAGGTTTCTTCCTGTTAAAAGGGAGTTTCCTTCCCACTGTTGCCAAAGTGCTTGCTCATAGGGGGTCATATGATTGTTGGGTTTTTCTCTGTATGTATTATTGTAGGGTCTACCTTACAATATAAAGCGCCTTGAGGTGACTGTTGTTATTATTTGGAGCTGTACAAATAAAACTGAATTGGATTGAACTGAATTAATCTAAAAACAGTTTCCTATACGCTTCTGAGGTTTGCAGGCTAAAAGTCTAAGCTCAGCAGACGAGGTTAGTCTCATAAAGTCTTCAATGAGGGAAGCTGACTGTTTTTACAATGGCGTCTTAGTGCTATTTATGCTACTAGTCAATGCAATTGTTCGAATATTACATTAAACAGCTATCAGCTAACAGGTAAACGATAAGCTAACAGCTACTTTATGCTAAAAGTGTCTTCTATTGAGCCTTCTCTATATTTCAGCTGAGGAAGTTGCAGTACACTTTAAAACTGTATCTTATTTTGGCTTTTAAACCAAAATATTCTAGAAATAAATGGGAGTAACACCGGTAACTGTCACGTCGGTGATTTCCAACAATGTGAATAAGTTCCTGAGCCTTCAGGCTGGCTTTCTAATGCAGGAATTTGGGGTAAGCAGAACGTGCGATCAACTTTTACAGCATTTCCATCCAGCCCTTCTGTTTCCATCTGACTCACAAAATGATGCAGTAATGCTGCTATTTGCCAATGACAACAATTCCAAGTACAGCAGCAGTTTTTTTTACCCCAGGATACGTTTTATTCCCTTCCCTCCAAAACAGACCTTAAAGAGATCCTAATGACCCCCCCGTGAGTTCCTGAGTCCGTAGTAATAACATCATCAACTTTTCTGTGGTGAAACTACATCATTTAGACATTATTTCAAAATCTATATCAAAAAAGCATAAACTATGAACTGGAGTGGAAACTGCAATTATTTCCAGTGGGGCACTAAAAAGGTTAACACCCCTAATGGTTAGTCAACATCAGCACATTCATAGGTTACAAACTACTGTAAAGACCGTGTGGCAGCCATGTCAGTCACGTCCCAGCAGCTCCTGGAAACAGTTCCTTTACAGTGTGCGGTTCTTTAATTTCTGGTTTTTCTATATTCAGGTGGGTTTTTTTTCACGCTGCAGCTCTTTGAAGCTTCGGTGCAAAAAAGAGTTCCTCAAAAGATTTCTGCTCCCCGCTGTGGAAATGTGCCTAAATGCTATTTACTCGAAAGGTCCCAAATATTACTCAAATGCAAGAATGTGAAGGTGATTTTGTCCACCCTCCAGACAGAAATCCACTCTGTCCTGGAAGTCTTTGAATGATGCATCTGAGACGTGGAGGAGGAGAAGGACAGTCAAAACAGCCTCAGCTGTGACCTAAACTCTGTCACCAAAACTTAGTCAGCAGAACCGAGGCCCTTCAGAGACACACACGCACACATACACACACACCACCCTGCCTGGGTCCTTGTACACTCACCCTAATCAGCTCTCTAAGGACAAGAATGAGGAGGGCAAGAGTGTGTGTGTTTACATATCTTTGTGGGGACCAAAAATTGGAAGTTTACTATGCTTGTGGGGACCGATGGGGACAAAATCCCAGTGAGTGTGTGTGTGTTCCTCCCAGGACTGATAGGTATGGTTGATTCAGCAGGACAGACAGCTTATCCAGCTACACACAGCTCCCTGTTTCTCTGACAGAGATACTGCATTGTTTCCAGGGTTTCATTGAGCCATCATTGTTCAGCCTTACATAGTCTACACTGAAAAATGCAAAAGTGCCTGAGGGAGAAGTAAAGCTACTGGTCCATTATTCCCCAAAAAACAAGCAAATATATCCTGACAGATGAGTGCAGACTCTCTGTTTAAGATTCAGCTCAGGGCTCAGCAGTAAGAGCCTGACTCTGAATACAGCTCAACAAATATTTCAGCAAATGAGTATGGATACAGGTAAAAGTGCCGGGAAGAAACTCGAGGCAAAGCAGCAGATGCTGACAAAATTAATGAAAACTGTTTAAAAGATAGAGCTCTAAGTTTATGTTCTATTCAGAAAGTAGAACACTGTTCGATTTCCAAAGAAAGACAGGATGTCAGTTACTGCCAATCCTTATACTGAGATATTAAACAAACAGCGAACCCAAATTTTCTCACGGTTACGTTAGTAGTAGTATGCCGTCTATCTCGTAGGTACTTATACGATCTTGTAGAGACTGCATATAGACATCTTATGTGGCATCCTGTTGAAACAGCATCTTTTGTGGGTCTTTAGATGAGAGACTTTTAAAAGTCTGAGCAAAAAAAAACAAAAAAACGCCTGTGTAGAAGTACACAGCTCAACAATGAAGCTAATACCACTAACACTCAATCGTCAAAGATCTGGAGCTGTATCCTATTCAGATTCAGTGAGCTCTTTAGAACAACCCATTCTTTCAAATGAATTCAATTGAATTCAATTTTACTTATACAGCGCCAAATCACAACAACAGTCGCCTCAAGGTGCTTCATATTGCAAGGTAGACCCTACAATAATATATACAGAGAAAAACCCAACAATCATATGACCCCCTATGAGCAAGCACTTTGGCAACAGTGGGAAGGAAAAACTCCCTTTTAACAGGAAGAAACCTCCGGCAGAACCAGGCTCAGGGAGGGGCGGCCATCTGCTGCGACCGGTTGGGGTGAGAGAAGGAAAACAGGATAAAAGACATGAAATGAAAGGATGGTTTCTGAAACCACAGCTAAAAAGCACCATTAAAAAGCACGTGGCAGGTTTAAGGCACTTCCACACGGAGATGACTTTTCAGCCCCAGAAGCTACGACCACCTTTTATACCACACCTTTGTCTGTTTGGTGTCTGTCCAAGGCGAGATTTTATAAATTTGATGTGTGTCAAATTAAAAAGTTGAGCAGAGGCAAGATTCTGGAATTTGATTCTGCCAACGCAGCGAACCTTCATGTTTAAAGGTCCGTGTCTACTCAGTGGTTTGAGCTCTACTGGCAACTCTACTTGGAGGTGGTCATTATGAGGCCATGTGGCAGTGACATGTAAGCCAGCTAGCTTACAACTGCAGATTTTTTAAGTCATATCATGTAAAGTGTTACTTATATGGTGGCACTGTTTACATGTGTGAAATTGATAACTTTAATGAGGAACAAGGTAATATTCTGTGTGGCGAGAGGTACAAAAAGTTTCATACGTTCACACAATGCAGTGGCTAGCACAACATCACTTCTGGTGATGTTGCACAGCTCAGCATGTTCGACTTCAATGATTGAAAATCACGTATATAATACAACTATGTAGGGTACAGAGTACAGCAGAAAGAGTCCAAACAGGAATATCCATGACATCACCCTGACAGTCAACTGGATGGACTGTGACGGTGGTTTAAGCCTCAGCTCAGTTAAACTCTGTATTTTTTGCTTCTTTGGACTGACTGCTCATTTTTCGTAATCAGCGTTAAACGTGATATGAGCAACGCCGCAGTCGCACAGCTGGAAGAAGTGTTCTCCATGCAGATACTGGACATGTTTTTGTTTTTATTAAAAAATGTGAACGTTAGGTGGCACAGACAGGTCAATCTTGTCCCTGCGTGGAGCCCTCACAGCCCTGCTTTGTGTGCTGGAAGGGTTACAATAGACTTCCTGTGGCTGTGGAGCCACCGTCTCCTCTGAACCAATCAGCTCTCAGTACTGGCCGACACAGCGTCCAGCACAATGTTGGGCTGCTGCCATGAGAGGTGGGAGAGCGTAAACAGGAGGGGAAAACAGAAAGTGTTTAAACAGATGAGAGGACGTTTAACTGGGACCCAATGGTCCGCAAAGATAACTGAGGCCTCTAAAAAAACAAACCTTTCTCTGTGTGGTCACTTTCTCTCTGAAGCCATAAATCAGACTGAGCTGGGCTGTTTTTCCTTCTTCCTGTCCTCACTCGAATACAGCGTCATTTTATGGGTTAAATAAGCCACATCCAGCGATGGGAACAGCAGAGGAGACAAAAAAAAGGGTAACTAGTGAACCTTTTGGCTTATGAAATACTACGAATGTGTTTTGGGATGAGTTTGAGTCTGTTGCAGACTTTTGATTGGCACTGTACATAAAAGTTCTCCTTTCTCTGCTGCATGCTGATAATGGTCCTTTTTGCCCTTCAATCCTCACACCCTCGACAAAGCGCGAAGCCACTCGGCATTAGCGGCCTCTTCTCCACACACCTCCTGTTTGACCTGTCGGAGCTCAGAAAAAAGGGTAACCTGTCAGCGACATAGGTGCCCTTCTCTGCTGAAGCAGGAAGGTGATGGCCAGTCCTGACCCGCGGTACTGCAGCGAAATGTCAAACATCACTCCCGCTGAGCCTCTCTGTCCTGTAAATGTCGTTCAGATGTCCTCCCTCTGTTTCAGCGACATCGCCCTTGGCATCAAACCTCACACGGCAGTTTCCATCTGGATCTACTGTATTTTAAACAAGCAGAACACCATCATCTATGTGACAGGTGTGAAAACGTGGTGATTGAAGTGTAGCGCCTGACCACTGACTAATATTTTAATGGAAAGATTAGACCGGTGAGCTAATAACACCCCAAAGGGTGTGTTTTTGCTTTTATGAATTTTATCTCACGTGGTGTTCCCAAGGGGTCACATCTAGGACCACTATTGTTTAACTTGTACAAGTAGGAGAAGCCCAACCAAAGCACTACCAACAACCCTGATGTTTTAAAGCATAATTAACACATCATCACTAACTTTCTGCAGTTAAACCACGAGAAGATGGAGCTTATGATCATCGGAGCTAAACCCAAGAGTCTAGAGATGATCACAGCAGTCTCTGGAAAGTGTCAGAGAGATTAGAAACCTTTGATGCCGACCTCACTTTCCAGAACCAGGTCAGCGGCGCAGTTAAAACCATTTTTTTATCATTTAAGAAATATTTATTCAAAAAAGTGAAACAGAAGTGTGTTAATCAAATCCAGGTATTCCAGGACACGGCTGTCGGAGCCTTGATTATAAAATGAAACATGACCATTTAACACCTGTACTGAGGTCATTGCATTGATTTGGGAGCTCAATGTCTCTCATAAGCTATAGACCAGCTAGCTCCCTTTGGACATCTGGATTAGGTTGCCTGGTTTTCCCCCGGGCCTCTGGCTTTTTACATCCTATGTGAAGTGTGCTCCAACACCGTGAGAGAATCAGTGAACTGGATCTCTCCACAGTATTTGTTGTGTTTTGCACTGAAATTATCCGAGTAACTGTGAGATCCCAGCGGACTCCATAAGTTCTGCTCCTCTCTGCCTCTCTCCTCTCACATATACCTCCTGTGTGGTTACCTTCTCTGTCCTCAAGTGTTTCACCTTTGTCTAATTGTCTCCCTGATGTATTAAAGTTGTGCATTTTCCTGAGTTTCGTGCCTGAGCTTCACCTGCTGTCATCACAGAGTTCCAGCATTTTTCTTAGAGCAGTCTCTTAGTGTTTTTGACCTCAGTCAGTGTCATGGTTTCTGTCTCCGTTTACCTGATTGGACCATTAACCCACGTATCAAAGCGTTTCAACCCCAGTAAATACAGAAAAAAAGACCCAAAGACAAAACTCTGCCACTATACACTTACAAACCGTCCAAGAAGCTTCTGCTTCAATTTTGTTGACGTCATAGTATTTTATTATCGTTTTATTACTGAGCACTAAGTACCAGGTATTATACCAGCGGGCTGTTTATAAAAAAATCAAATATGTTCCTATTCCTTCAGTTGAATATATGAAAAATACCAAAGATTATACAGTTTGACAGACATAAAATGATGCTATATTTTTGCACCAGCAAGGTGCAAAACAACTCAAGGAGTTGTTTGCTGAAAGATATCTGACCATGGTGTGCAAAATCAGCAGATGAAAAGCATCTGAAAGTTAGATTCTTAAGAGACAAGTAAAAGAAATCCAGCAAAGACCTGATACAGGACCTGAGAGATCCATCAGCTGTTCTCTGAAGCCTCATCAGAAACGGTCTCAGTGTAAGGACGGCTGTCAGGAAGCCGTTCTTAAAGACGGGAAACATGAAGAAAAGGCTGAGGTATGAAAACTACACTGAAAATCAGTGGCAACAGGTCTGATGTCAAAGCTGATGGAATTATGAATGCTATCATACTTTAATCCAGCATTTCCCCATCTGGAAAGCATCTGACAACAGCGTGATGCTGATCCCAAACACACTGCCGGTGCAGGAGGAACACCGTCAGTCATGGATCGGCCTCCCCGGAGCCTGGACCTCAGCGTCACTGAAGCAGTGTGAGATCATCCTGACAGAGAACAGAACAGAAGGCAGAAACATCCAAAGAAGAGCTTTGGGTGTCCTTCAGGACGCCTGGAGAAGGATTCCTGACGGTTCTTAAAGAAATACGGAGAGCTGCTCAGAGAGTTCAGACTGTGCTGAGGAAGAACAGAGGTGATACCGAATACTGACCGTATCTTTTGAACAAATCACTCCACATTTTTCACATTTTCCTTGTAGAATATAAAGAAATGAGGAGTGATGTTTTCACAGTGCTGTAGTATATTTAATGAAGTTACACATGCATAGCTGCTTCACGCCCTCCTTCAGCTGCATGACTTGGGGGTTTTCGCGTCGACTCCTGCCTCTGTTCATTCATATGCTGCGGGCTCATCTGGCTGAGTGTAGTGGCCTCTCAGAACAGAGGCGTCTGTGTCGAGGAGGCCGAGCTTAAAACAAAATGAGAGCATTTCAAAGGACATCGCGCGCACACACAGACCCCTTGTGAGCTGTGATCGAACCGTCTCTGACGGCGGGTCGCTGTGGGCCGGCGGCCAGAGAAGCCTTTCATCCTTCCTCTCGCTCTCATACAAACTCGATGTCTCTGCCTTTGTCTCACTCTACATCTCCATCTCACTCTCCCTCTCCCCTCGTCTAATTTCCGCTGAATGTGAGGACGGGCGGCGACATGCCAAAGCGACCCATACATCACAACATCTCGCACAATTACACATACGTACCCCCCACACATGGCGCGCACCACAGCTGAATATGAAGTAGGTCAGATTCACACGCTGGGCAGGAGGGGCGAATTAAAAAACATTAGAATTAAACGTGGCGTAGATGTTTAACCGGAGCGCGAGGCTGGAAAATGTCACGCAGGCCGTGTGCAAGTTCCCTCCTGAATAGGATTTCTTGGTCAAACGGATCAAACTGCTGAAAAACACGATTATGTCATGAGACTCGAGCGCTCCGCTGAGGATGGTTTTATTTATAGAAAAGCTTTATTTCTCACAGCACATTTGCATTTGAAAGGTGGCCTGTTGTGCTGTTTTCCTCTCTTCTCTTAATTAAGGAACAGCACCATCAGACTGCTGGTTGTTCCAGGCTAAAATCTCCCGAAATCAAAAGGTTGGATTTTCATATTGTGTGGCGGCATTTGTGTCCAAATGCTGCCGACTTTCGTGACCCTCAAGCTCCTCAGTGAGGTTTTACTGAAATCTCTGTAATATACTGAAGACATACAGGCTCCCCACAGAAAAAGAGGTTCATGTTTACTGCTAATTATCACATGTTAGCACGCTAACACACTGAATAACATGTGTACATGGCAAACATGAGCCTTTAAGGCTCGCACACTCTGACCTGCGTCACATTTTTCATGCAAATCTGAAAAGTCGTGTATTAAAAGCTTCGTAATTAACTGGATGTGAACCGATTCATGTTTTGAAATTAATCCAACAGCTATAAAAACGTCATTAGCATACTCACAGTACTGTGTTTAGATCACAGCGTGCATACGGAGGAAATAAACTGGTGGCTGGTTTCAGCTCTGGCCTTTAAACATAATGACTCAGTCATCCGAGATTAACACTGGACAGCAACCTCGTTGCAACAAGGAAAAATCTGCTGGGTGTTAGTGCTGAATTTTTTTTCTCTACTTGTCGTGCCACACCCTAAACCTCTGGACGACCACTTTCAACGACAAGGTGATTTCACAGGCGACCCGTCTCCAAAAAATCTGCAATCACACTGCAGTCACATGACAGATTAGCGAACGTTTGCAAATAACTGCTGCTAATTTATAAATGCAGACAGATCGCCAACATGTTGCAATCAGCCTGAGTCAGTCTCCACCGCCGAGCACAACTCATCTGCAACAGGGGACTCGCCTCAACTGGTTGCCAACTGATTTTCTTCCAGTTATATTCCAACATGAAAGCAAAGTTGCTGAGGAGCGGCTGTTGTCGTCCCGCAGCAACTACGTCACCATTTATGGAGGAATTTCTGTATTTTTGTGTCAGTGAGGTACTGATTGGACTGGTCTAAGTCTTTAATGTGAATTTCTGTGTATGGCAAAGGCAACGCATTTCCAATTTCTGTTTTTCTCATATTTAATTGCACAAAGAGTTTGCATGTAATAAACAATTTGACCCAGTTCAACCTCAAACCGATAGCAGACAGACCATTTTACACAAATGCATCAAAGTTGCTCTGAAGACAGCAGCTGACTGAAAGTGTTCGCAGACCTGAAGCAACCATTTCAAAGGCAACAAGTTTCTTGCACACAGTTACGATACTTTTCTACTCGCCATGTTCTCCAACCACTGGGCTGATGTTTTTGCTATATTAGACAAATACGTCACACTTATCCGTACTAACTGAGCTGATGTTTTAAACAGAGCCGTGATAGTTGTGCGGCTTCCGTTTCATGATACTGGAGGTGTTCCTACAAATCCATCTTTTCTGCTCCGTCCTTTTTTTAGTGGTAATTTCGAGCCCATCAGCACAAACACATTCCTGCATCGGTCCATCGTGACCTGGGCCATGACTTAATCGCTCCCTCCTTCTCAGAAACCACCCAGTGAAATGATGTCATGCTCAAGAGAGCCATTGCCAACCCGTACACACACTTATAATGGGACTCTGCAGGCACACTTTTACATCCTGTCATCAACATGAGCTCATCCCCAAACACAAAGGATGACAAGAAATTCACTTTAAGGGATTTTTAAAGACATATTTTGTTTAGTTGATCTCAGAAAAGGCACTTTTTCCTAAAAGTTGATCCTCTTGGCAGCCTGACAACATCTGACTGGAACTATTATAACGGGTGGGTGTGTGTGCATTCCTGCTCGGCTCTTTGATTTGTGTGATTTGTCCTATTTGCCCGAATGAAATGTCTGGGACCCGTGGGAAATCTCCCTGCAGACTCGAGTGACAAATGGAAAGTTAAGTCTGAGCAAACCAGCTTTCAGCCCCACGAAGAACGCACCACCATCATTTTATTTTTAGGTAAACTACAGTTTAGCACAGCGTGGGTTTCTTTAATGCTCTGCTCACTGATTTTTGTTAAAAATTCAGAACCTGCCTGAGAATAACCACATTTTTATATTTTCTTCAATATCACTGTAACTTATTAGAGACTGCCAACATAAATCCACCAGCACATAAAGGAAAAAACAAAAAGTGAGTCAGTTAAATGAAATGTATAAGCATTGTTTCATATCGCATTTCACACAATCAGTCTTATTTTTTTAACGTAGTTATGAAGTTGGTCTTTGGTGTATTTGGAGGGTGGTGACACTAATTCAGAACTGCAGGAAACTCATATTAATCACACACACTGCAATAAAAAAAACAAAACAGGAAGTTCAAACTGAAGCAGGAAGTCCAAAAGCTTTAACGAAAGTTTACAACAGAAGGACCTTCAAGGATAAATTTGTTTAAAAATACCAATAAATCAAAAAATTAAAGTAGCATTTTTAAGACTTTGGGTCTTTCTTGGAGCTGGTTACAAAAATACACTCAACAAAAATATAAACGCAACACCTTTGTTTCTGCTCCGATTTTCCATGAGATGGACTTAAAGATCTAAAATTCATTCCAGATACACAATATTACCATTTC
The DNA here is from genome assembly GCA_015107715.1 of Tylochromis polylepis. Taxonomy (NCBI): domain Eukaryota; kingdom Metazoa; phylum Chordata; class Actinopteri; order Cichliformes; family Cichlidae; genus Tylochromis; species Tylochromis polylepis. The sequence goes on along the minus strand of VVHJ01003385.1, from coordinate 188 downwards.
TCTCAAACATTGTTCACAAATCAGTCTAAATGTGTGATAGTGAGCACTTCTCCTTTGCTAAGATAATCCATCCCACCTCACAGGTGTGCCACATCAAGATGCTGATCTGACATCATGAGTAGTGCACCGGTGTACCTTATACTGCCCACAATAAAAGGCCACCCTGGAATGTGCAGTTTTTTGCTTTA
>VVHJ01003380.1:19653-38331 GCA_015107715.1 Tylochromis polylepis | reverse complement strand
GGGTTTTTTTTTTTTTTTTTTTTTTTTTTTTTGTAGGCTAAATGATTTTTTCTTGTTACTCTGTGCTATTAGTCATCTCTTCCCTTCTGTGTAGTAGTCAACATTTGTAATTTAGGAAAATGTAAATTAACTATAAACCAGTTTCATCTTAAAGTTAGTATAATACAATTAGAAATACAAAGCAGTACATTACTATTTTAATTTATATAAACTTTAACTATGTTTGATACCTTTTTTTATTTCTCATGCCACTGTTTTCTATTCTTCTGTCCTTCTAATTTGTTTTTGTTACTCTTATGAAAAAACAACACAACTGTAGTAATTCAACTCACTGCATCATTTCTGGAATTTTACAGTAGCACTACATACAAGCAGTATTTATTAAAAGGCAGATAATTAGGGCATTAGTGTAGTAATTAATTAGTAACAGAGGCTTTGCAAATGAAAGGTGCCTGAAAACAAATATTTGCATGTGCGGGAATCTACTTTCTTTTCCTCTGATGTCCGTTCTTGTCTGTCTTTGCTCTGGCCTCTTGTGGATAACTCCCTCTTTGTGTAAGATAAAGGACCTGTCTATAGTGGTTTCTATACTGTTTCCTCTGGCATCTCATCAGATATCACAGTGAGCAGGATCAGGATCCATTTACTGTCTTATAAAACAACCAGTCCCTTGCCAGTTTGGTACAAATGATTCCATAAACAAAGTCACAATGTCTGCCCCAGTAAAAGGCCTTATGGGAGCAATGACACCTTATGAGCAATTTACACTCCTGGCCTGGAGGGGTTTTTTTTTGTTTTTGTTTTTTTTGCTCTGTCTTTTTCACTCTACTTCTTGTATTCTCCTCTCTCTGTCCTTTCACCTAATTATGTTACTACATCGTATTCATTACAATTCTAAGTGATATGTAATCATTGCCAAATGTAATAGAGTGAAGTCATCTGCAATATTATTAATAATATGACCTCTTTTCTGTCGCTCTCTCTCTCTCTCTCCCCCTCTGTAATCTAGTTGAGGAAGGCAGTGATGGACCACATCTCAGACTCTTTCCTAGAAACCAACGTCCCTCTGCTGGTGCTTATTGAAGCAGCTAAGAGTGGAAACGAGAAGGAGGTCAAGGAGTACGCCCAGGTGTTCCGTGAGCACGCCAACAAGCTGGTGGAGGTCAGTCATGAATTAAACACGGGCACAAACACACACGTACACATGCTCACTGATTCTCTCAAAAAGTTTGGCTAAAAGGTATATATATGCACATGTGGTCATCATCAAATGTGTTTTACTTTATATTAAAAGACACATAAGAAGAAGAAAAAACAATATAAAGTGTATAAACTTTACATTTAAATTTAAATGAAAGAGTGAGCAGGCAAACTGCAACTGATCATGTAGTAGTTAAAAAAAATGTAGAGGTTGGTTGTTTTTTTTTACTTGTCTTTTCTTGACTTCTTCTTTCTTGACTTTAAGTTTTTCTTTTCATTTCCCTATGAATGAATCATTCTGCTGGACTGAAAAGAATATTCTGTGTATTAAATGCACTAACAGAAGCAAGTGTGCATGTTCATGTGCACTTGACAATTAGTCATTGTCTCTTTGGCTTGGTTTGCCAAGTAGTCTTAGCTGCATGGAGACGGTATGAAGAGGTTTGACTCTTGCTTAATAAGTCTTTTCCATTCATTCACATGGATAAGGCACAAGCTGCAGCTTGGCTTCATTACGTAGCAGAAACTACACAGAAGCATGTCTGACACAACGTTAGCCTTAAATGTTTGTCAGTAACAGTCTTTATCGCTGCCGAAATGGCTTGTGTACCATATGTGCTATTGGCATATAGCTTCAACCTCACGCATATTTTACTAGGCTACATGCGTGACGGCAGTTTTTGTGTATTGGGTTCAGAATGTGTGTGAGTCTGTTGCTTCCACTATGCTTTCTATGTAGAAATGAAGGGAGGCAAATGGCTATGCAGCAGTAAAAGGAATCACATGCATATGACTAAACTACTTGGACTTATTCCCCAAAAGGTTAGAAGCAGTTCACAGTAATCTGGTTTTTGAGGTTTTGATTGGCCTCGGAGACTTAGTCAGTAGAAGCCCAGATGGACTATAACTTCCTCAACGCAGTCTTAAAATTGTGGGAGCAGTTCAGACAGGCCACTGTGAAGACCTTTTGGTCAGCACGCCATTCAGTGTCTATGATGCAGCATAATTGACTGCCTCAAATTAGGATGCAGTCAGGCAGTAAAAAGGATTTTTTTAACCTAATAAAATCTTTAAGCCTTCATGCTCTCCTTTGAGGGTGCCTAAAGTTCCCGGTTTAAAAAAAAATAACCATGACCTGGGAACTCGGGATGGGGTATCTTTTTTGGTATAATTTTGGTGGTCTCACCATACCGAGGTTATTTGTGAGGGTCTTGAGGGGGGTACAAGTGTTCTGGAACCTAGGAATCAGGTACTGGGGGTTTCTTGGGCAGGCGTTGTTGAACGATGAGGTGCCCTAGCGGGATCTATTCCTGTCCATTTTAAACAGACTGTCCAGATACTAATTCATCAGTAATTTCACAGCATCACTGTAAAGATGGATGGGATATCACAAAATGTCCATGATAAATAGTGAGAAAGCTTAAAAATGTGGAAGAATACCTGTCGTGTTTCACTTGAAGTTGGTTTAGGACATTCCATATTGCTTTTATGAGGTTTTTGTTTATTGGCCATCCACTCAACAGCAGGGAGATAGCGGATGGAGTCCTGTGATAAATGTCTGTGCCCTTTGATGGGAGTTGCCTTTTGTTCTCATGGTCCATTCAGGGGAGCCTTTAGAACCTTTAGAGCCTTTATGTGGGCCCCTCGTAAAATACTGTCATTTAAAACAGCACTCTAGCTTTCGTTGACTTCAGTTGAGCGAGTGAGTGATTTGTGTGCCCTTTTGGTTTCCCCCAGCTGTTTGTTGATGAGAGAAGACCTGACTGATGCTACACTCAAAATCTGTGCTTTGCGTACAGCAATCTTAAAGCTTTCTGTAGCCCAGGGACATTCAGGCAGATGAATTCTGTTCTCCTCAAAAAGGAAAAAGGAAGAGATGTTGCCTTGTGTTTGTATGCATTGAATTGGCTGTAAACCCCAGCCAAACCTGAAGGTAGTTTATCAGCTGTACATTGGTTTGTTGCAAGTTTGGTTGTTAGCAGGTCCAAAACCCAGGTCAGCTGTGTGTGCATGGTGTTTGTGCAAATTATTTTATCTATTAAAATCAAAAATATTTATGATGAAGTTGTCTCTTACTGCGAACATATAATGTCCACATTATAATGGCCTTGGAATTATATATTACAGTATCCTGACTGTAACCGTCCGGTTGTTTCAGGACACTTATTCTCTTTTAACGGTTTCACCAAATGTAGATGTGGGCCGATATGTGATACCCTAAAGGAGCTGGTTCTACAACAAGAACTTTTGTTTTGTTTTTTGTTTTGTTTTTTGGGGGGGGATAAAGATTATATTTTCCAATGAAGACTGATTGGGAAGAGATATTTTCATGCCCCAGAGCTCTGTAGGGTTAAATTGGTTCATCAGATGCAACCTGCTGCGCAGCACAAGCATCTAAATTTCCGTTCATGAGATAATGAGGTGCTATGTCAATAAAGTTCTCTTACAGTGCTCAAGCGTGATTGTATGCCTACATTTATGGTTTCTTTTGAGTGATTGAAATTAGTTATCATTGTGGCAGAACATTGACTCGGCTGTCACACAGTTATGTTTTTTTAAGCAAACTTATTAAAGGAGCTTATAGAATAGTGATCAGCTCATTTGAGCATTTTTCCTTCATCAGATTTAATACTAAGAAAGCATTAAATTTGCTGTTTGAATGATAAATTGATTTGAATCTTAGAAAAGTGTCAGTGCTGCAGAGAGAGAAACATTATTTAAGTATTCCAATTAAAACTTCAAAACAGAATGTGCAACACATATTGGCAGCTTTGCAAGTGTATGTTTCATCTGAGAAAGGTGAACCACTATATAGCTCATATGGAAAAGTAATGTACACACGTGTATCTCACTGACCACTCAAAGTTCTTTAGACTACAAGTCACATTTAATCATGCATCTGCATTCATGCAGCAGTTTATTCTATAAGTTTTGAGCACTTTATTTACATCTATTCAAGCCCAATTTAGAATCAACATTTTACTTAACATGCATGCCTTTGTTCTGTGTTAAGAAGCCAGAGTACCCAGAATAAACCCACACAGGCACAAGGAGAACATCCAGACTCTGCACAGAAAGGCCCAGCTGGGGTTTAAACCAGAAACCTTCTTGCTGTAAGGCAGCAATGGTAAACCACTGGCACAACACACCAACCTGAAAAGTGTTTACTGTTATATCGTTCTTTCTTTTCTCTTTGTTCTTACTTTTTCTCTTCGCTTTGTCCTCACCCTAACTAGTCTAGGCAGATGGCCACCTTCCTGCAGCCTGACTCTGCCAGAGGTTTCTCCTTGTTAAAAGTGGAAATTTTCTTTCTCCACATTGTGACCAATTGCTTTTTTCCTTTGGTTTCTTCTCCTTAGTATTGTCAGGTCGTTACTTTGCATCATAAAGTACCCTATAAGTACTGTGAAAGAATGTTTGTTGCAAAGACATCATACAAAGTACATCACATCACAAATACCAATACATACCAAATTAAAAAGTCCCATGTGCATATCACAAGTTTAGAGCGTGCAATGAGCAACTCTGCACTTTTGTCAGGGTAAGCATGTAAATTACTTGTCCATACTAGCTAACACACTCGCGGCTGTCCTATATAGCCGGCAATATCATTGTCTTTCCTGTCATCACCATTATTCGTGCTATCATAGACATAGTCATCATAGCCACCATTGCAATCCTCTAATATATTATGGTAATTAACATTCTGATGAATGTCACTGCAGTCATCTCCCTGATGTCAGGGAGGAGCTGTCTTAAGCCATTAGAACAGAGTTTGGACACGATCAGAATCAAAGTAAAGTCAAATCAAAGTGCCTCTCTTCACGTCTGCTTGGTTTCCATTTAATTCTGTCCCATTTGGCTCCACATTATGCAATATGTCTTTTCTTTCACCACTGTTATTTCTCACTTCAGTGATGAGCAAAGTTTACCCTGAGGGCTCTCTTAATCACATCATATTCATTACACCATCTTGACCACTAACAGGAAGTAAATAACTTTTAAGCTGAGGATGTGATTGGCTTAAAGAATTGTAATGGCAAAATAAAGTCAATGCAATGAACCTGTCACGGTTTGCGAGGCAAACCGTGTGGAAATTGAGAGGTGTGGACCCAAGCGCAGACAATGATGCAGGAGAATGTTTCAAACTGAAAATGAGCCTTTATTTGTGGCTGTATGAATCACTACAAAACAACTAACAAAAACCTTAACTGGGGACAGCTAAACATGACAAGGGAAACATAGAACTAAACAACCTGAAACCTGGAAACATAGCTGGAGAGACACTGGGGAAGATGAACAGGATGATGAACAGAATGATGACCGGAGATGACAAACAGGGCATGATACACAGAATGATACACAGATGCTCTGACGAAAAACAGAGGAAAATGCACACTAAATATACACACAAGGTAACCAGGGGAATGCGCAACAGGAGGGAGACACAGCTGAACCTAATAGACGTAACGAGACAGGGGGGAAGCAAACAGAATACATTGACATAGGATAAGGACTTTCAAAGTAAAACAGGAAACACGAACACAGAGGCAAAGAGGACACAGAGACCTGAGACGTGGGGCAGGAAGCCACAGAGTGGACATAACACAGAACACAGGGGAGACACATAAACAAAACCCTAAAGACAAGAAATCATGAAACACTGAAGAATCAGAAACCAAAAGACTAGTAGTGTTAAATCATGACAAAATCAAAGTTCAATAATAATACAAAACTCACAACACTGGGTCAACGACCCAGGACCGTGACAGTACCTGCCTTAACCAGGCAAAGATTGTCTGTAACTTCCAAAATTGATACTCTGTGGTATCAATTTGGTCACTTTTCCTTTTTTTGTATGGGATACATGTGCGGAGAAATACAGTGATAGCTCTTTTTCCAGTCGAAGAAATAAATTTCTGGGTATCTGTATATCACTATTCTATTAGCACAGATTGTGCTAATTAATTCCCCTGACTATCCTTTATGAGGACCTAATACTAACCCATCATCAATCCAAACAGAAGCATCAGAGGTAACAGCATAAAGAACTTTGACTCCACTTACACAGAAGCTTCTAAGATAAAAGAGATGAAATGTGCAAATGAAAAAATAGTGTACTATAATATGTCTAATCTCAGGATTTCATGCATACATGTGTTACATAAACACTCAATATATCCTTATAGGGGTTTAGTTTTAAGGCATAACTTTTATATAACCTGTTGTTGAATCGCGACTGTTATAATGGGAGCTATTTAAATGTTTAGATGGCAATAAATTAATTAAACATGGGGGTCGGGGTGGTTAAATATAAATTCATGGGAAAAAAGCCTTTCAGTACCAATGATAGATCTCTTTTGATCTTTACTTCCAGCCGCTCTTTCCTGACTAACTGTATTTGTCTTGCTGTAATTGTTTGTTTTCTACTTTCTACTAAGTACATATGTATAGTTTCATTTTAACTTTACACCTCTTCTATTACATCTGCAGACCGAGTTCACCACTGCCCACATGGATGTGCTCTTATTAATTTAAACACAAGATGAATATCCAATCTTTTAAAGTTACCGTAGTTCCTTTTTATTACCACTGCAGTGAGAATCTATACGTGCCAGCAATTCTTGGACATCTAAAGGACGTTACGCTCCATCACTATTCTAATGTCAGAATCAGATTTTCCTCTGACCTTGACTCCATCTCGAAGTAGTTCTGTTCATTAGCTGTGGCGTTATGAAGGACACTTCTACATATGCTTTATCTCTAAAATACCTCTGCAGTGCTTTCAGAACCATGCTTAGTAAACACACAAGTCCGTACGTTGTCTGATGCTTGATTAGGTTGCTTAGCTACTATCAACCTCTTTGCAAGCTTTATAGATTTTTGTCTTTTTTTTATGTTGTTTGATGAGATTTAAAAAGTCTTTTTTTGTCACAGATTGTGCAAGAAGCTTAATCCTTTGAGTTAAATATAATTGCTCACAGCAAATTTAATATTTCCTGTTTAGAAATTTGGTGTATTGTTGTCTGTGAGCTGTGGAGTTTTCTCCATACGTGGCTGCAATAACTTTTGCTGTTCAGTTAATCTTCATCAGTTCATTAGTTCTTCTTACTTTTGATTTACAGCAGCAACCTTACTTTGGACATGGACTGAGTAAAGGGGATAGTCATACCCGCTGTGATTATGCATTATCAATACAAAGTTGAATGTAACAAATAATGAACTAGCCTTCAGGGCTCAACGACATGAGACAGACTGCAGCACTAAACATTCTTCTGAGGTCACTGCATTAAGCACTTTACTGGACGGTTAACAGGGAAGTGGATGGATCACTGATGGCCTACAGGTCTATTTGTGATGACCTGAACCTGTAGGCCAACATTAATCCTCTCTTTGGATTTAAAGTTTTTATCCCCCAAAAGAAATCTGCCTTTGAAAGATTGGGAGTGCATAAAAAGGTACATCACATGCTACCTAATCCACCTCATGTTTTCCCTTTTGGAGTTATTTTTCAGGTGTGTTGATAACAAGAAAATGCCATAAACAAATGCAGATACTCAAACACGGTCTCACTCGAACTGATTTCTTTTATCATTTGGATTCTTCCAATAAAGCATGTGAATAAATGCAAATCCATTGCGTTTAAAATCCACACTTTAATTTTGCTTGTGTTCATTTTGAATTTGTTACCATATTCTATATGTGATACAGATGCTACACAAATACATCCACTATAAACTTGATTAACAATAGCAGCCTTTACATGAGTCAAAGTGTGTCCAAATTGTGCTAAATGTTTGTATCTTTTAAATACAGCTGCAGCCATTTGAAATTAACCACTTATTATGTGTAGCTAGTTTTTCCACTGGGTGCCAAGTTTCTCTGATCTAAAGATGCCCTCTTTTTTGTGGTCACCTCTGACTGCAAGTTTAAATCCGCTTAGAGTTTGAAAGGGAAGTTCTTCTCCTCAGTTTTACTTTTCACGACATGACCACAAGATGAGATGGGAGTTAAGGTTAAAGTTTAGTACAAAGGAAGTAGAGGAAATGCTTTCATTTTCTCAGCAAAGCAGGTAAAACTGTTGAGCGCACATTGAGTGCATGCTGAACTTCCCTGGAACTCTAGGTGTTTTTTTATAGTCAAAACTATTGTACTCTTGTATTTCCCTGTGGTACTGTAGCAAACTATAGTCGTGATACAAAGCCAGCTGGCACAAGAACACTGCCCAGCACCTGTAAGAGGCTTTGAGGTGGGTGGGTTTTTTTTTTTTTTGGGTGCTTGTTCCTTATGCCTCTTGGTGCTTTTCTACCCATCAAAGATATCTAATGGGCAGCCAAGGTTTTTACACATTGCAGGGCATGTCAAACCTGAAAGTGTACCATCAGTTCAGTCCATTAGAATTCAAAGACAGAACTGAGGAGAGGCATACCTCTGAGGGAAAGTACAAAAGGGATTTTGAAAGAATGTGGTTTGTAAGAAAGAAAAAAAAAAGTTGGCTGCATCATTAGGAAGTAATACTAACCATAACAGACCCAGTAGTGATTGAAATAAACTAGACAAGCACTTCCCTGGTAATAAAAATGAGACTGTAATATACTGACAATAGCTGATGTCTCCAGAGAGCAAAAGTCAATCCCAGTTCAGTAGTCAAAGTTCAGTGAAGAATCTGGCAAATGTAGTCTGTGAAAGATCAGATCAAAGATTATTAAAATAAATAAATATAATATAAGAATAATCCTAATTCTGTCAGTAACTGACATGTTCAGAGTGGTCTTAATTTTACTTAAAAATAATTATTCATTATTTTATTTTATAAATTACAGTTTTAATTGTGAAATATATTACATTTTCTAAATGATTAAAGCAGATCCATTAAATTAATTCAGCTATTTAGCTATGGCTCCCATGAAGAGTCTTTAATTAACTCAATCTTAAAGACTTTAAATGCGCTTCCTAATGACTTATTGAAAACAGCCAGGGAGTCTTTTAAAAAGTCGGGAGCAATCTGCACAACAGAGGTCACACAACACTGTACCGATGCTATTAAGTCAAAGTATGTTTTTAAGTAAGATTTTAAAGTCATGAAATTTAGATTTGTGAACAGATTTAAAGAAACAAATCATCTACATTTAAAATGCAGAAAAAAAGCTTCTTTTTTTTTTTTTTACAAAAAGTTGATTTGATTAAACCAGAACTGTAAAGAAAAAATTTAAATTTTTTGTCCTTTTTTTTTCATGCCTTGCACATACACATTGGCATCCTCTGACTTATTAATTACATTTAATATAATATTTAATTACAGAATTATATTAAAACTCTCCCTACATTTCCATATACACTAACATTCCTATGTTTTCTAAAAATGAAAATATTCTGAATTTGATATATAAATGCATAATCTTTTCGGACATGTTCTGAAATGTAACTTTTTTTCAATAAGGAATGGCCACAGACCAGTAATGTTTTTTTTCTTTTTCTTTTCTTTTTTTAGCCCATAGGAAATATGAGGCTCAATTAAGGCTTTTTCTTCCAATTTCCAACCCTCGGCCTGTTTCCTGTTTATAGTTAACTCTGTACTGCACACAAAACTGCAAACCAAAATGAAAACCGCGCACTTTCAAAAGAAGACTTTTAATGGTTTGGGGGATTTTTGTCATAATTCTTTTTCTTTTGTTTTATTTATGTGCAAAATATCATGACAGACTTTTCAGCTTTTTCATATTTTACATTAATTGAAGCGTGTGCTGCTGTATGTGAATTGAAATATAAGTTAAATATTCAAGTTAACAGGCTAAAATAAAGCAAAAATGTAACAAGATTACATTGGATAATCAGATCAAAAGTAAATTTGCTGCAGATTTGCGCGGGGAAAAAAGAAATAGTGAAGTTGTGAAAACTGGCAGCTAATGTGAGACCCAGTCCCTGCGCTTAGCAGTCATTTCTTACAGTTTAGTACTGAGGGTGGCCTTAAGGGGATCAAATCTAAAGTAAAGTAATCTGATCAGTACTGTTACAGGCCACAAACAGTAAGTCTCAGCCTTGAGAGGTTCTCACTGAAAGGGAGCCACTGCTAAAGCTGGAGTCATTTATTTTTCTCAACTGTACTGTTCCACATTACTGCGGTGCTGTGGCCTGACATTTTAGCACTGCCATCATTATCACATATTATTATTGTCTGCTCAGTATTAACATTACATCAGACTTACGGAAATAGTATGACAGGAGATGAGGTTAAGCTATTTGCACTGATCATAAGCTTTAAAGGTAAGATGTGTTTAATAAAATAGTATCATAATTGTTTCTCCACAGTGGCAGATGCTGAGCAGACATCACCAAACATATATATACTGTACGCATAATGTAGAATTTGGATTCTAATAATAACACGGCATGTTTGGCAGCTTCGCCTCTTGGGCTCTTTGTTAATTTCTCTCTGACTCATTCCACGTTTCTGAGAGGGAATTTGTCATCATCCCTTTTTCTGATGAAATACTGCTGCGCCCTAGGATGGAATCAACCAATCTTTTAATCTCAGGCTGACATTTATATTCTTTGTGTTACATCTCCACTGTCCCTAAAAGGGGGGAAAAAAGAGATAAACAAATGGAAATTACACTGGCATCAAGCATGTATTCACAAAAGAGGGCCCCTAACCTTCCCCTGCAGGCCTAAGGGAGTCAACTCAAGGGTCTGTTATCTCTCAGAGAATACAAGAATTGGTGGCAGTGTTTGTGTGGCAGACTTAACCAAACCTTGCCCAAGCAAGTTGCCGTGGAGATAAGCTTAGTTCTGAGAAAACAACATCAGCATTCCTACTAAGAGCTGGGATAGCTTCTCTAAAGGTGCTACATGACAAGGACTGGAGGAATTTCTGTCATGTTTTTCAGATATGACACTAAGTGGATTACACAAGATTAAGTCTGACAAAAGAATAAGCAAAAGAGGAATAAGGCCTGACATAGTACCATGGTTCCATGCTTTGAAGAAGTATCCTTCCTATGGTAATATGAAATATAGCCCAGCATAAATCCTTAATTATATCATGTAACCATGGGGCTTTAGTCATATCACTTGAGATGTCACATAATGCCTGTTTCCCTCAGATTCACGCTCATCATTTTTCCAGGATACGAACAGAGTTTTTTAGCGTGCAAGGCATCCAGACATACACCTTTTGTCTGTAATGCAGAGCTACATAAAAAGGAATTCTTCTCATTACTCATGCAATGAATAATGTATAGTATGTACTCCTGGGAGAACATTTTTCTAAATATCTAGATGATGACCTTGAATCGCAGTGTCATATTAGTTTTCCGACCACTGAAGACTAATAAGTAAGGAGCACTAACCTACAACTGAGCTAGTCCTTTTGTGGTTTTATAGTGAAAAGGCATGTGCAGTGTGGGCATGTCTTTAAAGAATAGTGCATTAGAGAAAAAATTATTTTCTTATTCACACCAGTGGAATATGAACCTCAATTAGTCATTGATTGTGTAAAGGGCATATACTTTGAGCAGGGCAACAATTCAATATGTGTAATTAGCTGCACAGTGATATTATACTACACACAATAGTCTGTCTGTGTGAAATAATTTGAGTTTTACAGCCAACTAAATATCACAATAATGCAAAACAATGGATCAAATTGGATCTGTGAAGATTCGCAGCTGTGATGTGAAGCGTTTCTACATGTTCAGTTGTGTGGGAGATGATAGATGTCTCTTATATTAGGACACAGGTTTAGCTTGCATAGCTTTAAAACAAAGCCAGGGTCAGAGGTGAAGATGTTTAGACTACATCAAGGTTTAAAACGAGCTGTACGCACATACCATAGATCATATAGGAATAAAGGGAAACTTTAATGGTATCACCAGTTTGAGATTTGTTATGCGTGTGAGCTGTGAAGACGACTCGCATTATAGAAAACCACTCAGTTCAATCTGTTTTTGAAACTTATTCAAGCCACCTATGTCTTGACTACACGAGCCAGAATTGGCTAAGAGAAAGGTCTGTTGCTATGTAAAGAGTCAGCATGCAACTTGCAGTACCACAGAAGGCCTGGATACATTCATGCACAGAACAGTCCATAATTTTCAATTTTTCTCTTCTCCTTTTCATTGATGGAAAGACCTCCACTAGTCATCTTTTGTCTATTAAAATTTATCATCCATAGAGCTACTGTAATGGATGGTGAAGAGACCACATAGAACTCTCTGGCAGCTTATTTCAAAGTGAAAATTGACTCTTTGTACCTGCTGATGGGTATTTTTAAAGCGAGATCTTAAACTCAACTCTGTGAATGCTGAGTGCAAAGAAAGATAAATGAAAGAGCTGACTGACAAAATCAAATGTTTTGCAAAAATGGAAGTCATTTGGCCTACTTCACTAAACATACCTACATTCTCAATAACAGCTTTAGCTAAAAACAAATAGGAGAAGGGATTTTAAAGGATTTCATTTTCAAATTGAACCTTGCCTCCATAAGTGCCTAAATCTGTATTATTAGTGTCATAGATTTGACCACAAGTATCACAGTGATTCTCTGAAAGCTTAGATTGATTGGGACTATTGACTGCTCATCCAATTCCTCACTCAACCTGTTCACCAACAACCGTGCTAATACACCAAACCAGGGGTATAACTCTTTTCCTTTGGCTCATCAATTAAACGACCTCTTTATAAAAGGGTAAATTAAACCTCGTCCCACAGCCATTTTACCTCACCGACAGCAGGTTAATGGCTCATCAAGAGTCTGTTCTCTCTCCTCAAACTGATCTCCTCAATCTCATGCCTGCTCGTCCTTATACATCTCTGTTTATGACATTGTGCTGTGCATGTATATGTGCACAATCTTTTATACATGTGTGGTTTTACTAAAGTAAAAACTTATTTAGATTTTCATGTTGAGTAAGTGGAAAGCTAAAATTCAAGGTTTTGGTGTGTAGCTAAAGTCACAGAAAGACAAAAGAAAGGGAGACCCTAAGTACCCTTGTGTAGTGTCACAAGCAAATGAGCCCAGATTTCTGTCTACATTCCTTAGTGAACAGTCTGGGCTGTGGGAGGTGTGGGATTATTAGAGGTTTGTACAGAAGAAACAGAGGACAACTCCCAGTAGATTTAAGCTGCCCACAGGAACTTGACAGATCAGAGGAATCAGTTCTTACATTTAGGTGAAACAGGAAAAAAAGACAAACGATCACTGCTTTCTGCAAAAGCACAGCCAAGACTGTATCATGTTTTTTAGATTACTGAACAAGGCTTCAGATGCCTTTCAGTTTTTGCATTTTAGAGAAAATAAATTGAAATGTAAAGAAATATATTCCACAGATAAGACAAAGCAGATTTTAATTTTTCTACTCATAATGTGTAATATTTACCCTGTTTTTTAACATTACAATACTGTGCAAAGCAGCCAATCATCTCTTTATATTTTTCTTGTAAGGACTTGTGGAGTGTTGTGGTTAGCAAATTAGCAACTTAGCAAATAACCAGTTAAAATGTTATCTTTAGGGACTTGGTTACTAGCAGCCTGCTGTAAAAACATACAGTTTGCTCCCATTCCTTTCGATAAATGTATACAATATAATATAACACAGTTTGACAAGTTTAAAAATTTTTGCTTTTGCACCAACATAATTCCTAAAGAGCTATTAGATGAAAACTTGACATATCTTGGCATAATGTGCAGTATTTCCTTACCAATTTGAGAAAAATAGACAACTGGAGAACTAAAGAAGTGTCAGATTTAAAAATAAAAACAACAAAAAAAACAAACAATGCACAGTAGATGAAGAGTATCTAAAAGTCATGTCCTTAAGAAAAGAAAAAAATCAGGCCTTCAGTTTATCCATGTTCATTGATGCCTCATCAGAAATGGTCTCAGTGGAAGGGTGGTGGTCAAGACGGAGTTCTTAAGGAGGGAAACAGGGAAAAAAGCCTGAGGTATGCTGAGGTAAATTACAGAGGAACTGGAGTGAAAATCAGTGGCCACAGGTCTTATTTTTACACAGCTGAGGCTCTGTCATTTTAGTCAGTGGTGTTAGGGATCTTATCAAAACTGCAATCTCATTTTTTGGGTCACTACCCAGAACTTGTGTCTATAGGTGAGGCTAAGGGTATGGATTTACTGCTAAATCATCAGATTTGTTTTCCATAGTCAAGTTTTTCTTCACCACAGCAGGCCACCATAGGGTCTGACGTGATGCAGACACTACCCGCTCCATCTGTTCATCTCCCGCTTTCCTCCTCACTCACTTGTAAACAAGATCCTGATATACTTAAACTTTGCCAGCAACTTGTCCCTTACACGAAGAAGCAACCATTCACCATGGTGATAAAGCCAACAGAAACACATCAGCCACAAAAAAGCAGAAATGAGATCCTTAGTCCTCCAAAGTTGCAGCCTTTCAACTTCAATCCTTTGGCTTCACCTGAAATCCCGTCCATACAAGTTATGAATAAAATCAATGACAAAGAAAAGGCAATCCTGGCTTTCCACCACTCACCAGAATGAGTCAAACTTACTGCCAGCAATTCAAACCAAACACTCACTGGTTGTAAAGAGATTGAATGGATTCATAGCAATGGACCAGATAACCAGTACTCCAGAAGCATCCACCACAGGAGCATACCCTCCACTCAACCTTCTTAATCGTCTTAAAAATAGGAACCACCACCCCAGTCTGCTATTTCAAAGGCACCGCCCCAAACCATGTGACATTCACCAAGACATCCCCCCAACATTTAGAGCCTTAAGTAACTCAGGGGGAATCTGATTCACCCCAGGGGCCCTTCTACCAAGGAGCTGTTTAACTGACTTATTGACCTCATCCCCAGTGATGGGTGAGTCATCCCCATTTGTCCCCAGATTCTGCTGCCATTATAGAAGGTGGGCCTAACTGAAGACTTCTTAAAGAAATTACCAGAAAGCTTGCCTCAGAGAGTTATGTTTAAGAATAAAGGGGGTCATACCAAATATTGATTTTCAAGCTGGTTACAATTGTCAAAACTCTGTTTTTGTCTTACATACTATAATTCCATGTATGTGTGTACCTGTTTCATAGCAAAATGTAAAGAAATGAGGGGTGAGGCTTTTGCACATTACTGCATTATTTTAGAAAGAAGTGTATATAAATCATTGCAAGGAGTGTATACTTAGTTGATACAGATACAATTATGTAGAAATTAGGTTAAATGGTTTGACTTGCTTCACCAGTGTCTTGATGTCAAATAACCACTTGCAGCTAACTGTTCATCTGATTCCACACACCAACTTCAGCTAGCCTTTCTCAGCTATTGGGAAACAGTCCTCATCAAATGTTCCCAGTGTCCGCATTGATGTGCTATCACCCAAGTGCATCAGAGTGAGTACAGCTGTCGATCCCTGTTTAGAAATAACTACACGAGAAACTGTGTGCGGTGATCCCTGAAAGCTCCCTGTAGACATATCTTTGATTTTAAAGAACAAGCTTCTATAACTGGTTTCCTGTATCATTAATTAAGGCTTAAAAGAAAAGCTACTAAACAGATGAATAGCCACTATTATAAAAAACAAAACAAAAAGAAAAACGAACCATAATTTTATAGCCCCAGTATATTTAACTTTCACTATTTACATTTTGTCACTGTGCTGGTATTTGAAACTTGAACCATCCTATTCTGTAATATGAATGTTAGAAAATGTACTGCTCGACTGCTACCAAGCTAGATTGCTAATGCGGAAGTAAAATCTCGAAGGAGCTGCTCCATAGCCCCGTCTTGCCTTCCCTGAGGTAGAAAGCCCTAGTTTGAGTGTTCACTTACATCATCAAAGGGCCCTTCTGTCTCATGTAATATTAACATGTGCTAAATCAGTGGCAAACAGCAGCAGCAATGTTTACACAGCATTAGCACAGGCTTGCAAAGTCTCAGACAGGGTCTCTCTTTGTGTTCAAAGATTAGGAGGCTCTGACACCCACACGAAGTGACAGGATTATTGTATATATGGGTTCAGTGTTTTACAAGGTGGTTAATTTAGACTCATTGCATTTGTCCCCTACAGGAGCCTTTTTGAGGGGGAGGGCATTCCTGTGTAAACTGTCTGACTTTTTGACACTGGCTTAAATCTAATAATCAGAAAGCTTTTTGAGGTGAAGTAGGCTGTCACCGTGAAGTCAGATTTGCTGGAAATTAAGTCCATTAATCACATAGTATTTCATTTAGTCCTTTCTTATATACAGCTCTGAAGTGTGCCTAGGTGAGAGAATAGGAGAGACCGGTGCCTTCAGTTGGAAATACTGAGCGAAAGAGAGAAAATGCTTGGTGGTGCAGAGGAAAAGCCATCAATTCTCATTATGGACAATAGATCATCTCTCCTAATTAGTGCTACGGCTTTTTACCATAGTACAAATGCCAAATAACGCAAGCTAGCAATTGCCGGCACCTCCCATCACTGATTAATTAGATACACGGATAATACCTATAAGGGGCTCAAGATTTTGCCCCAGATAGCTTATTAAAGATAAGATGTGATATATTGCAGGTCAGGTCCTATTGGAAAATATATGCTGAATTATATTCATTCACAGAACCGTTAAACTCTGCTTATTCCGAGGCACATCTTGCAGTTTAAAACAACGACTGTAACTTTTCTTTGGATTAACAACTCAATCTGAAGATTTCTGAAGGTTTCAAGTTACACTCACTGGCATTTGTTCAGTAATCATGAAACAATAGAATAGATGGGGTGACTGGGATTTGTCCCTTGTCAAATCTAGAGTGATGGGTGTGGAGAGGAGAGGAATTTTGGCAACAGCAAGAGAGTATTGGTCGAGTAAGGGCCACTATAGATAATTGGGATCTTCCTTTTTAGATGATTAAGATGGTGTTACAGATCTAAAAAAAAAAAAAAAGGAGACAGGGAGGGGCTTCATTAAGGTAAAAAACTTTTATACTTGTCCTTACTGTGAAATATTCAAAGTACAAGAGGTTAATTTAAAAGCTAGTCTTTTAAAGGCTACTTGTGCAACACATATGCTGTATCATATAATATAGAAGTGCTGATGCAGTATAGTTTTGGTTCGTTGACTGTATAGCACACATCTTCTAATCTGTCACATTTGTCCCAGTTTTACAGATAACATCCCAACTGGGTCCCAAGACACTGTGCCTTCAGTCTTTTCTAGTTGACTATTCATATGCCTGTTTTTTGACCATGTTCACTCTTTATTATTTCTGCTTATGGAAAGTATGCCCACTGCTCTTAACATACACACGTTTGCTTCTGCAATACCTTTGTTCTCTGAATGAAATAAGTAAAGCAGTAATCTAAATCCAGCCAGGCACAAACAGGACATATACCTAATTTCATTTCCTTTCTCTTCTAACCCAGCGTAGTCTTATCTCTCTCCTCAGCACTTTTTGTACTTTGTTTGTTTATTTCCTCGTCTCCATTTCCTAGTTTCTTTTAAGACTATAACCGAGATAAGTTGCAGTTTGTTTAGCAAAGGTCGCAGATGGAGAGAGTATCCTGGAAAGGTGAAAACACTGCAACTCAAGTCTAAATGGACTCATAATGCAAGTAGAACATTTCCTTGTGCATATTCATTAGGCAGGTACTGCTCATCACACTATCTTTGATCCGTTTCAGTAGAGTATGCAAATGCAGACACAGAAGCACACAAGGCATCTCTAGACCTCCTGCTGCCCTCTCATATCATCAGACAACATCATCCAGAGTTATCCACAGCTGCTCTTCTCCAGAATTTACATTACAAACACAGTTCACTAGACTGTCTGTTTTAAGTTTTACTAAAGATTCTTCATGTGTTTTCATGTTTTCATGTGATTGAATACAATACTACTATATAACAATGTAGCTCCAGTCGTATTTTAGTTTGAAATGAGGAGTAACATGGTAACACAATAGCACAGGTGTGCATGCATGAGAGTGTCATACAGCTGTTTTACACAGGTGACTATGGGTGGGTGTACAAAGACATCTCAACTTCTTACACACACCCTGGTGAAAACCTGCACACATGTGTGTCGCACACACAACTGCACACACATCTGCTAAATTCTCCACCATTTTAATTTGACAGTGACTTGCCAGTAAAAACACAATATCTTTCACAAAGTCAATGCAAACATGTCCTCTGTACCAAAAAAAAAGAAATGTCACTACCAATATTACTGTAAAGACACTTTTTGTGATTGTATTTACTTCCCTAATGACAGAGCAGAAAGAAACATTTGCAGGTTCAAGGTTATCTTGTGTTTTATTGTGTAAAGTAAAAATGGAAATTGAAAATATTATTTTTTTCCATGCACTGCCTGTTGCCCCTGAGGATGTCAGCAGTTCAGAAATTGCCATAAAGTGGAATGCAACTGGAACTGCTCTTTCTCAGTGTATAATGTAAATCCATGGTACTTTGTGTGTGTGTGTGTGTGTGTATATATGTGTGTGTGTGTGTGTGTGTGTGTGTGTGTGTGTGTGTG
>VVHJ01003375.1:0-12586 GCA_015107715.1 Tylochromis polylepis | reverse complement strand
CACACACACACACACACACACACACACACACACACACACACACACACACACACACGCGCGCGCGGGGCTGGGTAATGGGATAGATTTAATTTAAAAAAAAGTCTTTTTAGGTAAGTTGGAAATAAATATCATATTTGAACCCCTGGAATCAAGGAACTGATACAAAATGCTATTTAAAGATCAATAACACCGCTTTCAAATCATATCATTAAGGCAGACAACAAACTACAAGCTTATTTAAAATAAAACAAGTCATCCTTCAATCTGGTATACAAGAACAACTTTAAGATCCTGATGTTTCCTGATATATCAGTACTGACATTTATAATGGCCAATTAATACAAATTTTAAAACTTAAAGAAGAGATGTTGTGAGTGTTGATGTTCCATAATTTTTCCATCAGTGGGCACGCTGGGTTTTCCCTGTTGGCACCACCTGTTTGAAACTCCACAAACACAACAACCAGCTCATCCGAGCAGAGCTGGCCAGTAAATGAGTAGACTTGTGACAATGAAGCGATTATTTCTAAACAGCATTGCCATGTGAGCTTAGTAATGGCAAATATAAGGGAAATCTGTTTATGTTTTGTGTGTCTGAAGGAAAAAAAACATCGGCTGATTTTTAAATCACCAAATATCAGTATGAGTCGTAAAAATTCTATATTGTTCTCATTTCTCCTAGTGTCCATGTGCAGCTGTCTGTGAAATGAGTGTACAGGGACCATCTACAAAGTGAAACACTGAAAAAAGACTGCCTGAAAAGATGTCACTTGGTTGGCACTCCCAGGCTTCAGTTTTCACCTCTCATTTTCTAAAACTTGGATATTGTCCACTCGTGCTTCTTCTTTGCATGATAGAGCTTTATTCTGCCTTTTTGTGAACTTTGTCATGGTGAACTGGAATTGTTCCTGAGACCGTGCAGTGATTTCCATGACAGAATCATGCCTGATTTATCGCCTTGTCCCTTCCACACAGAGATTTTTCCAGATTCTCAGTATCATTTGATGATATTATGTGCTGTAAATAATTAGACTGTCAAAGTCTTTACAATTGTATGTAGAGGAACATTATTTGTAGATGCAGTTTTTTGTGGACTGGTGAACCTCTGCCTAACTTTACTTTACTAATGTGCACTTTTAATACTTTTCATACTCATGTTACTGACCTGTTCTCAGTTATTCTAATTAGCTGCAAAATGTTTCTCCAGCTGTTTTTTTTTTGTATTACAACTTATTTTCAAGCCTTTGTTGATCCCAACCCAAGTTTTCTGAGACATGGTGCTGCCATCAAATCCAAAAGGACCTTATTTTTCTACATTTTCTTCCTCTCAGTTTAAACATTTAACCAAATATGGGTTTGTGAGATTAGAAAGTCATTGGATTCTGTTTTATTTACATTTTAAACAGTGTCCCAACTGTTTCCCAACATTCTAAAAGCTAAAATAATCCCCCAAAATTAACAACAATGGCTTTATACATTCTAAATACTTATAACTAAAAAGAAAGTAAATCAAAATTATACGTTAGGCAAAAACTGAAAACACGAGTTTTGTTAAATATATTGTAGCTGAGTATTTGGTCAGTTTGATGCTTGTATTGTCAAAATATTATGATCATACAGTACAAAAGCAATGCATTAAATGTGCGACAGCCCCAAGACTTCTAAACGTGATAGTTACACTTCATAGAAGGATATGCATTTTGAAAAGTTCCTACATTTTAAGTGAGTTTGTTAAAAAAAAAGAAAGCTCCTTATCCTTACTACAGATTTCATGTCATTCACTAAAGTATGTGCTTGATATTCAAAACCTGTTTTTAAATAAGTGACGATTTAAGCATCAATAAACCACCAAAAGAAAAGAAAACAGAGTGAATCAGTTTAATATTTTGTCTCCGGAGTACTTGTGAATAAAAATGGGCCTCTGTAGCTGAGCTGATGAAAATAGCTGAAGGTAAAAAGGAATAAAGCGCATTCCTTGGATGACAGTTATGATTGGTAGGTGTGAATGATCTGCAGAAAACTCTTCCAACTTCCCACAATACAACATTATGAAGCATGCCTCAAATGAACTAACTGAAATGGTCCATACAGAAACTCGCCGTTAAAAAACCATTAAGAGGGGAAAGTAACTCTGCAAAAGTCATTCTTCAAGTGAGGTTTTCCAGGATAACAAACCTGAAGTTCTCATGTGAACAAATGGCCAAACGATCAAAGTCCTGTCTGCATAATAAAGGAACCATTATCAAACACACGTTAAAACTTAAAACTTTATTCCTTGCAGCTGAATATTGTCACATATTTATCTCAAACAAGCTTATACAAAACTACAGATGTTAAAAAGAAATTCTACTGCTTTTATTTCTACTTAAATGTTTTAATTCCACTTAAAGAACAAACAGCATTCAGAGTTAAAGAGGAGCTTTGAGATGGTTATAAAATAATAAAGGACGTTGACTGTAATTAAAGGGAACTGCTAAAATCAAAAATATACATGCACATGGGGACTCTGAATGCAACTCCATAACAAAAGCAGGAACTGACTGCATCTTGAGACAGGATTTATGACCTAATAGGGTGGGCCAATGCAGGCAGTGGGTAAAAGGCATCTAAAAATAGATGCTGAACTCTGAATTTAAAGATGAAATTAAGGTGTTTCTGTGAATGCAAAGTGTGTAAATGCTGGTTGGTTCCACATTCTTTGAAAGTAGAGTGGGCGGGTGTGTATACGTTCTGTATGTGCGAATGTGAAGTAGGGGCAGCGTGAAAAGGATGAAAAACCGACAGGAATAGTGTTCTGTGTTGAGAGTGCAATTTAGCATGAATCAAAAGCAGCTTTCCTGGCTCCTATTCCATATGCTGCAGTCTGCCAGGAAATGGGATTTTTTTCATATTTCTTGTAGGTAAAGTCTTTGCAGAATGGAATCAGATGAGGTATTTTTTTCCCTACCGAATGTTTAAGTGTTGGAAGTTTGGGGCAGACTCACTGGCAGGAGAAGAAAGCTAAAATTTGGGAGACAGCAGGGGGGTCTGCCATATATTTGTCCTAGCCCCAAACCCTTTCTGGACACCTTGCTGAACTGAATCATGACTGCTTGTAAAATACAGAGCCCTCTATTAAATAATTTACCACCAACTGGTCTCCAGACTGCCCTGAAGTGATTCTACTAATCATCACTGCACGCAGAAATTATTTATGGTTCCTTTTCATGAGGAGAAATGCCAGTTATTCCATCCAGTAAAACAGCAAGCTACAGCAACTACATAAATGACTCAGGATTTTGAATAAACTGTATTCACTGTCTTAGAAATAATATATAAATTTTAATAGACGAACAATTGTGGAGTCTGTTCATTGTGTACATTACATTGCTTTTTTTTTTTTTACATAATAAAAAAGACTTACATTTAAATGGTGTGAATAAGTGCTGGTTATTATTGTAATAAACTCCAGGCACACTGCTGGATTTCAGAAAATCCAAATGAAAAGAAAGAAAATCATACAATGGGTGACAACATTCATCAATAAAGTAATTCAAATATCCCAGCAACCTAAACGATATTTAAGAAAGACAAGACTAAATCTAGAGTTATGTACAAACTGTATGACAGCTAGTCAGACAGCTGATGTTACAGGGATGTTACAGGGAAGTCTTTTAAAAGGACCTAAAACACAGGAGACAGAGTAAGTAAGTAAAACAGAAAGCAAGTGATTTCATTAGCTCTGGTCAAGAATCAGAAACACAAAGTCCAAAAAGCAAGCAAACAAAATCCTGAATATTGTCAGGAATACATAGAAGGGACCAAACTGGGAAACTCAACAGTTGCTGTGATGAAGACTGAGGGGAAGACAGGACTATTTATACCAGGGGTCTCAAACTCCAGTCCTTGGGGCCGCTGTCCTGAAACTTTTCCATGTGTCCCTGTTGGAACACACCTGAATAAAATTAGTAGGTCATTAGCAAGAGTATAGAACTTGACTGCATGCTGAAGTGGCAACCCCTAACCCTACTCAAGTAAATTTAAGTAAATGTAAGTGTTTGGAAAAATGTACTTCTAAAAGTACTTTTATTGCACCATGTTCATTCATTCATGAGCTGCTGTAACATGAATCAAATGGCTGAACTGCCACCTCAGCGTGCAGTCAAGTTCTATAGAGTCTTGCTAATGACCTACTAATTGTATTCAGGTGTGTTGAAACAGGGACACATGGAAAAGTTTCAGGACAGTGGCCCTCGAGGACTGGAGTTTGAGACCCCTGATTTATACACAAGATGATGCAGGAAGTGGAGACAGTTGGGGTAAACTAGACACAGCTGTAGACAATCAAGACAGTGAGGAAGGGGAGGAAGTAAACTCAACACAAGACACAGGAACCAACTAACTACCAAAGTAAACCTGGATCTAACTCAAAGGATAACCTTTACACACAGACACAAACTCGCTGAACAAAGGGAACACTGAGGAAACAAAGTACAAAGAATAGACTCCATTAAACAGTAACAAGAACACAAACTAAAAGGCTTAAAATACAGGTGTGCATAATAAAAAACAGCAATAATCACTAAAAAATGAATAAAACACAATTAAACCAAAATGTCAACAGGCAACTAGATCTCACAGACCACACACCCAAAAACGAACACAGGGGAGGTTAAAATATTAAACAAAAACACAGAGGAAGGAACAAAATATGAATAACAAACTATATAAATGCTAACAGTATATGAATTTCTAAAATATCAAGAAATCCAGCTTTGATTTGCCGATTACAGAATTCGATTAATAAATTAAGAAGCTTTATTTTGCTCTGGAAGCAGAAGACCACAATTAGATCATGACAATGGGTCTAATAAAAAAAATGAAAATATGGATTTGCAATTTAACTACTTTTATTAATAGTTATTTTCCATTAGTTTGATTTCAGCTTAGTGTGAGAGTCTTTACTGCATACTGCAGTCATTTATGGTCATGCTAGTTTCTCACTTACCTGCTTTTACTGTGAGTGCACCTCATCTTGTGGAGTTGTGCTCATAAGAAACAGGCAATATGATATTAACTGAGGTGACAACAAAACATAATCACATGTGCAATAAAATCTTCCTGACAAACGTAAGCACCTGACGTTACAAACGTAAGCATAGATGAAAGAAGCCGACAGGGAAAGCATCATCTGAACTAGTGAGCCCTGCAAACTTACTCCAGGTAAGTCAAAAATTTGCAAACAAACAAAAGTTCTTGGCGTAGCAGTGTGAACTTTAAACTGGTGGACCCTTGGCTGCTAGCTTCCTCCATGCTATTGCTCTATTGCTAGCATCCGGTGATGTGCATTGTAGTAAACACAGAGAAACATTAGCCTGCTGTCACAGATGCCAGACCAAGCATGCGTGATGAAAAATAAAAGAAAAGTGACAAAGCTTGTAAAAACAGCAGAGTTTTATTTAGCTCAATACAAATAGCACATTTAGCACTTTAGCATGGAGCCAGTAGCATGTTTCATAAAACATAAACATATCTGTTTTGTGAGATGTGAAATTGTACAAAGCATCAGATTAAGAAACTATTCCAAAAACTCCTTTGTTTGCATACTGAGTCTCATAAATTATGAATTAATGTAATTTTCACTTATTTTTTTAGCCCAGCTTTTCAAATGGTGACAGGAGTTGTAGTGTGGAGCTATCATAGACTTTAGCTATTTCAGTATTTATAATAATTGAAATTAACACTGTAAAACCTGACCCATAAAATGAAATAATTGCTAGAAAATTCAAATTATTTTGAAGCTCTTATGTAATTGAAAGTTGGGCAACTTTAAGAAAATACATTGAATGTTAATTTGCATATATGAGTTTTATTTTTTATTTTTATTTTTGCTACATCCAGCAATTTATTGCTCACAGTAGCACTGCAAGTGTCTGATTGTGTACATCAGGCCTTTCAGGAAAAAACAAATGTTCAAATATAAAGCAATACATTATATTAAAAATATTCTTGCTGCATGCACTTCCACACTTGGGACATGATGCACTGTCTGTCAATGTGAGACTAAAAATACAAGCACTTTTAGTCACAGAGGCACCTCTTACATGAGAGTGCCAAGCTTTAACAAGTGCATTTATTAAATCACTAGGCACTCAAGACTCGGTGAACATGCATAGTGAACCTCAGGTTGTATACAGCTGCCTAAATGCAAACCTCAGTAGTCTCATTATTAGCTGAATATGAAAGATACCTCAGAACCCACTGTAACCATTCGGTGGTGAGCTGGTTTGCAGAGTGGAGGTGAACTGAATGGTCTGCAGTGAGAGGCTGTGGGTTGGGTTTCTCTGAGGTTATGGTCATTCTCCCCTGGGAAAGTGGTTAGGCCTGGCTGTTTACTTTGGAGTAACCCTGCCCCTCCCCTTATACCATTCACTCTCTGCTTGGTAACTCGTGATTACCTACACTGGTGCACACCTGTCATTTCTGAGCACCCAATGAAGAAATTATTAGTAGACTATATTTTGAAAGTATGGCGAAATTCCACAGAAATTCATCTAAATATATGTTTATTCATTAGGTTTTTTTCAGTACGCTGTTTGTTGTGTGACTGGACTTTGCATCGGTGCCATGTTCATGTCACAGCAGGTGTGAGTGAAGGGTTAGTGGGGAGTTAGAGTGAGGTGAGGGTTGGGAGTTTGGGCAGGGTGTTAGCACTGGACTTAATGGGTAGGGGCTGAGGTAGTGCATGCATCTTCACCCAAAGAGGAGTTTGACTTTCTCTCAGTGCCTGTTCTCACACGGACTCACACAGGCTCACATGCAGAGCTCTCAGCTCTGCTCAGCAGCTCTGAACACCGCAGATGATGCTTCATTGCTACTTCAGATGAGATTACTGCAGGACTGAGCAGAGTTGTGGCTCTGCAGCTGATGGGCTTCTCTTCTTTCTATCTTTATCCCACTTTTATTTGGACACTGGGAAGAAATAAATAGCTTAACACACACTGTTGGGAGGCAAATTAATGGAGCCGACTTGCAGGGGATTTCCCTAGGCTGCATTTACACCAATGGATCTGCTCACAAGTTCTGAATGGGCCAAACTGTGTTTGGCACATT
Source organism: Tylochromis polylepis (assembly GCA_015107715.1). NCBI lineage: Eukaryota > Metazoa > Chordata > Actinopteri > Cichliformes > Cichlidae > Tylochromis > Tylochromis polylepis. The sequence continues at coordinate 5,495 of VVHJ01003375.1, read as the reverse complement.
AATTTTCACACATCTTTTTGTGAAATAATTTTTGCAAGAACATCAACACTTAAGAGCTTACAGTTTTTGGGGGCATTTTCACTGGGAAAAAAGTAAGTTTAAACATTTATATTTTTAGAAGACTGTTTAAAGGCTGTGTGTGTGTCCTTTTTCAGATGAAATGATCTCTACTGAAAAACAGACACAGTTTAGGATTATTTCATTACTCACTAGAGAGACTGATGATATTTATTGTGTTGCTTACATGTTTGCCTCAGGGATGTGCTCTATAGTCGTGCTTCATCAGTGGAGTCTGGCTGTGTTCTTGCTGTGCTCTCCGGTGACTCTCGATGGGAGACCAGTTGATGCACTTAGTAGCAGAACGTGAGTTACCTTTATGATAACTTTAAAAAACGAATAAATACATTCTATGCAAGATCTCTAAAAGCTGGCAATTTAATAAAAAAAATATTTGAGAATTTATGCAGTTTGTCTGAATATTTTAAGTGAAGCACGGGAGGTTTTCTCTGTTTTAGGTCCATATCAAACTCAGATTAGTGACAGCTCTCAGACTTGTTTATGCTGCCACCTACTGTATTGAGGTTTCATAAAGCTTGACCTTAAATTTTCACTAGCCAACCACTTCTAAAATTATCAAGTGCACTAACTTAACACTGAAATGTCAAAATAAAATTCCAAGTTAGAAGAAAAACAGTTCTTAAATCAAAGACTGATTAAGAATCAGAACACTTTATTAATCCCAGAGGAAATTATATATTCCTCAGGGATTAATATTCAGCAATACTCTACGAGATATCAGAGACTGAATCGGATTTCTAACAGTCCATCATGTGGCTTTTTTACCACCTTTGTTTTTAATACAATTTAATCTAACTTTGGCACTTTTTTTTTTGCTGTAAGGAAGAGGTCAGTAGGCCACGCCCAGCTAATGCATGATAAGGGCCGCACCATACATGAGTACACGCGCCGCATGTGGCTGCATGAGCTACTAGAGGAGGTTCACACGGCTGATGATCGTGCTCCACCTGCGCAAAGCAGAACCTCGAGCCAAACCTTCAGTGGAAATCACCAGAAGCCCTCGGGAGCCACCAAAGATCTCTCTGACAGGTTCAGGCAGGACAGAGTGGGCCCAAACCTCCCTCAGGAGACCAACAAAGCTCAGGCTTATAAGGAGCCACTAAAAGTTGCCACCAAGAGGAAAAAAAAGGTGAGGCTGGGCCGGCGTAGAGAAAACGACAAGAAGAGGAGGCGAGCACGGTCTGTCCTAATAAAGGCGCCACCACGGATGGCTACCTAAAAATAAAAAATACAAAAACAGTACCCTTTATGTGGTACTGCACTAAGACACTGACGCAGGCTGACTGATGCCTGACAGACTCTAACAATGCCAGACTCAGTCACTTCATATTATAACCCTGGGTTTGTGCTTGTATATTAATATTTGGCTTTGTTGTTTGTATTTTTGCTGTAAAACAATCTCACACTTCATTTTAGTTTCATGATAACACCTGCTTAGGTCCATATTTATTTGGAAAATCTTTACAACTCTGCAGCCCTGATTTACTTCCAAGCAGTGACATATTTTGTAGTTTCAGATGTATGCAGGTAGAGCACGGGAGGAAGTATTTATTTCCTATACATAATAACTTCACCAAATAATGAGATGCTGGGCAACCTGCTTTTTGTTTGGCTCTGAGTGCTGACCGTTATGGACTTACACACAACAAACTGGTCAATGAATACATCAGTTCATAATTTATTGTACTTTAAAATGTATATTTATTTTGTGAATGTATTTCAGTGCTGCTGACTAAATTCCATAATGCACTTTAGCTATATCCTGTATATGTTCTTTTGTGGTTGAGATTTGATTTAGTAATGTTTTTTTCTATGATGGTCCTGCTTTTCTTTCACACCCTAGATAACTCAGCATATGCTTCATTAAACCCACTGCAATCACTTAACATTGGACTTTTCTTTTACATTAAGCCAGAACCATCTACTGGACACTGTTCTGCATGTGCACTGAGGGCATAGTGTATAATTTTCCAGTTATTCAAACACTAAATATGTAGTCCTTAGAGCATTTTTAAAAATTCTCTGTCTTTATTACCAGGATATATACAGCTCAAATGGAAAATCTGGCATTAAGAAAGAGCCAAAATGATTTGCTGAGAAAAATAATCCAAACAATTTGATTAATTGGTACTCCTTCTGAAAAAGATGCTTTTAATATTTAGAATATTTAGATTTTTGACTGTAAGACCCCCCCCCCTCAAAAAAAAGCAAAAAAAAAAAGCAAAAAAAGCTTATAAAGGCATTGAGTTGGGGGATATGAATTGTGAATTTGTTATACAAATTATAAAAAATAATTATAAAAATGTAGAAAATAAGAGACAAATTAGAAATGGCAAATTACTAGGAGACTAATAATCCTCTAAAACCATGGTTCAAGTCACACGTCAAGTCTTTAGAGAGGATGAATTTAGAACAAGCATGAAAAAAAGGTTTTTTTGTTTTTTACCACAGACCTGATCATATGATTATCAGCAAAATATCAGAGCTCAGGCATTGCCAGCTCCTCGTGGGTGTCACATTACAACATTATGATGTAGCGAACTTTGTAGGTCTGTATCACCTAGAAATCCTAGAAATTAAACTCAGTAGCCAACTTGTTAGGTAAATGTGTTGAGCTACTCAGAAATGCAACTACCTAATCAACCAATCACAGCGGCAGCAACCCTATAGGGACAATAGAATAACTGAAAAATGTTGCCTGGTTTGATGAGTCTAGATTTCTGCTGCAGCATTTGGATGGTAGGGCTAGAATCTGGCATTAGCAACATGAAAGCATGGATGCATCAATGGTATCAATAGTTCCAGCAGCTGGTGGTATAATGGTATTAGGGATATTGTCTTGTCACACTTGAGCCCCTCAGAAATGAAGTGAACATCACTTGTATTCCACAGCCTACCTGAGTAATGTTGTCCAGTAATTGCTTTTTCAGAGTGTACCCATCTTCTAATGACTGTTTCCATCATCTCAAACTAGTTTGTTGAACATGACAATGAGTTCACTGCACTCAAATAGCCTCCACAGTCACCAGATCTCTACCTGCTGGAGCACCTTTGGCATGTGATGAAACAGGAGATTCACATCCCCAATCTGCAGCAACTGTGTGACGTTATCATGTCAACGTGGGCCAAAATTCCTGAGGAGCATCTTTAACATGAAAAATTAAGGCAGTTCTGAGAACAAAAGGGGATCCAACCCATTATAAGTAAACTGAATTAAAAAATGGCCAGTGAGCGTACAGTACTCTTTTATATTCTATATACGTATGTATGCAACATTTTTTGACAACACAAGAGCCACAATGGTTATTTTCATATTCCATTATTCTGCTGATTATTCGCATCATCAATAACTAATCTGTGCTAGAAAATGCAATTTCTAAGAGCCCACTGCGGACCGCGTATGGTCTTTGAGATCACTGCCAAGTTGCTGTTTCATTTTAACCAGCACTTCAAAATACAAACATATTCCATTAACTATCATATAAGATTATGACATTTTCTGAAAATCTTTTTATTTATCCAGTTACTGATTAATTATTATATTATATTGTTATTATAGTGCTCATAGTAAGTTTTCCCTCAAAGTCTTTGAAAAATAGTTACAAATGCTATATTATTATCAAGATAAAATAGTAGGAAGTGTAAGATTTGGGTCAAAACAGACTCTTAAAATGTTTGCTGAAGGTAGCAGCATGAAGAAAAAAAGTGTTGTTGACTTTCGGCATGAACAGAACACAATGAAGCTGTTAATGTTCCACTTGAGAACACGTGGCACTTTAACAGCCACTGAATGTAAGATATAGACACCAATAATGGGAGGTTAGCAGATGCATCGACGTCAGCTATATCTTGAACTAAGAGCAGCAGTGTACATCATAGGCCATTAGCTAAAATGAGTCATAAAAGCTGTGGAAAGCCTGATAAAGCCACCCTTAGGAGGCTGCAGCTCACACTGAAGAAATCAAACAGTGTAGAGAAAAATTAATATCTAGACATGGGAAAGAACAGAGAGCATGATCAATGAACCAGGTGTTTTTTTTTTCATTGCTCACTGGCCATATTATGGGATTAGGGGTATTGATTTTAAAATGTTATCCGTGCAGTATGAATGAACTTTACTTTCCTAGTTAGCATTTGTAAACAAAAAAACCCCCCTCAAAAACAAAACAAAACAAACAAAAAAACATAATATGAGCAAAAGGTGGTTTATAATATACCAAAGAGTAGTAGTAAAGAGAGATGTAAGCACATTTAAATTCGTGCATTTCTCTTTAAATATATATTTTTAATCATCCCAATCCAAAAACAAAAAGAAAAGATTTTTAACTTCACATTCACATGTCATCATTGGCTTATATGCTGTCAGGTTACATTTGATGTAGAGTTTTGAGAAGTTTTTTTTCCCACTCTCTTTGATCCACACATATCCATAAATGCACGCTGCAGGTACTTTCTGGTGAAAAACTTGTGAAGCTAATACTAACGCTAGTTTGTTGCCATCAAAGACGTTTGCGGCTGCACCTACTTACGAAACGTAGATAACATAAATCCATCTTTCCCTCTGTTCCTTAGTTGTGATGTAGTGTTTTATGGGGTAGTGAAGGTGAACTTTGATCTTTTGGTTTTAAAACATTATTATTTTATCAATTTAGCCTATTAGAAAGTACAAAAACAATTTTTTTTGTAAGAATTAGCATATGCATTTTTAGAACTTGTTTTATGAAGTAAAAGTTTCCTTTGACGACTAAAATTTAATCAGTTCATCCTTGAGTCCAAGTGAACATTTGTGAGGAATAATAAGAAAATCTAAAGAGAAAAATCTCAGGGCTAAGATATCACATTCACAAGAAGGATGGATGGACAACCACAAACATAAAACAGTGAAATTGGCACAGTGTCAGCTTGAACTGCCAAATCTTGGTAAAGCTTTCATTCTGTTGTTTATGTTCAAGAACAGACGTTTGTAAGTATAAATAGACTTCTGACAATAAGTGTTTGGCTCACAGGGCATACACACTCAGACATTAAATATTTCATATAAATACAGTGAACTGGTTGTTGTGAACTCCTGCTGTAGTCCCCTTGAAGCATTTAGGCTCCCCACTTCCTGTTCGTCCTGGTCAGTGGTGTTGTTTTAGCACAGCTTCTGTGGCAAGTATTTTTTCTGTCTTTTTCATGTTTTAACTTCCTGGGACCTGGCGTCCACATATGTGGACATCACATTTTGGATTGTCTAGACCACAATACTAAATTTTGCTTTACCTGATAGTCACTTACGAGGACATTATACTGCCACTGTACTATCGAAATTTAAAACGAATGTCCTCATATGTGGATATCATTTTTCTCAGACACTACATCAGGTAAAAAGATGATTCTTTGTTTTTACATTCATCAGGTCCCAATCAGCCCAAAGA
>VVHJ01003372.1:23451-38070 GCA_015107715.1 Tylochromis polylepis | reverse complement strand
AACAATGACACAGTCAACCCACAAAACATATGGGACTGGTCCAGCACAATAAATATCTCAAGAAAAAGCTCTCACACCTGCACACATCTATCTATACGCAATCTATTGTGCTGACAGAAAAGCCAGCTAGAAAAAAGTGTTCATTTATTAGGTGAGGGATACCATAGACAGATAAGGAAGGGGGGGAAAAAATCCTATTGCTGGAGAGATGGGTAATGAGACAGTCAAGGCAGAGTAGGCTGTATTGAGGTTGAACAGAAATTGACAGGGGTTGAGTCAAAAGTGAGAGTTTGACCTTTCCCTTTCCAGCAACAAACATTAACCATTCGGTGTTGAAATTGACCTGTTTTTTGCTCATGCCATCTCCCCTGACAACTTTAAATGACAGATCTCCCCGTCTCTATGCAACTCCTCTCCTTCAAGAAGCTATAGCTTTGTAAACTATCATTTATTCTCCATCTCGTAACCCTCTCTTTTCATTTTCTTGCTACCTCATCAACAAAATTCTTCTTGGATCTTCTTCTTTGTTTTCTCTGCGTCTTCCCACCTCCTCTTTTCTTCCATTTTCTCCATCTGACTGGGACAGATTGAAATGTAGAGGCAGGAGAAGAGTGCTAGCTGCCCTTTTCCAAATACTGTGAAAGGCTTTGATTGAACCATGCGTGCATCTAGTATCTAGGACAGAAAAAAAGCATTTATGGTGAGCTTTTCCAACCTTCGCATGTACTGCCTCACTCATTTTTCTGTTACTTTCCATGTCAAGTTCAAGGTTAGCTGCTCATTGTATTGAGTGCCAATGCTCCCCCATTGGGACGGACAGAGGGGAGATGCATTAGCACCTCGGCAGGTGGCCTTCAATCTCATCTCTTGACTCTCTTTTCCCTCCACACATCCTTCTTGTCCCCTAGTCCACCTCTCGAACCATGGCCCCATAGGGATACCTGGCAGGCCTTTGTCCAGTAGTGTGTGGATGGACTGCTAGGTGTGGGTGCAAGTGTTCACTGATGCATGTCTGCATGCTTATCCCAATTCAAACAATGATGTGCAACGTGTGAGTATCACCGATGTGAACCTCTTATGTGTGGTACGGCCAAATGACCATGAACTAAACCAAAGCCTGCAGGGGGTTAAGGTTTTCCCCTTGACCTGCTGGTGTCTACTGGCCTGCAGTAAATGGGTTTAAACCGTACCCCAAACACAGCCTTTTATCTCCATCATATCCCCATCTCCTCCTCAAGCCACAGGCCAATGAGCACACAAACTGACCGACAGACTGGCTGAAGGAAGCCATATGGTCCATTCACTTCCAGTAGCAGGAGGTAGCCATCAAAGAGCTTTCACAGCAATTCAATTCAGTACATACAGAGGACGTGAGAGAGATGAAGGGAAAAGGAAGAGGGAACTTATTAAGAGAAGGGAAAACAGGGTTGGCAATAGGGAATGAAAGCAAAGAAACAAGGAGAAAGTAGTTGCAAGTGTGCTGAAGAGTGCAGAGGAAATGCAGTTCTATAATAAAAAAAACATGGAAGAGGGTTCTAAGTTTTACGTTTTGTTTGAGACAGTAAAAGCTAAGCATGGCTGTAGTTTTGGGCGTATACAAAACCCCACTGTTTAATAGTACTGCTTTCTATATGATACCATGATGGTGTTATCGAAGTCCACTCACTCTAGACTCAAAACAGACTTTAGGCAATACAGCCACTTAGCATTAATGGGCATCTAAGGCAAGTGCTGATTTGTGTGAATGTGCTTTAATGTGTGTGCCCTTTACAAGCATAGAACCTGTATATGGAAGGAATATGAGTGTGAAGTGAGAAATTCAAGCTCGTCCTTACATCTTGAAAGAACTGCCACAGAGAAAAGGGGAAAAAAAAAAGAGTAAAACTGAATATTGGCAAACCTTACTCTCCAGACTCTGGGGCTTAATAATCTGGACACCTGCAACTGATCTCCATTTCAGGTTGAAGTTAAGGTAAAATTTAGTTAGGTGTGCATTGTCTTAGTTCAGGATGAGTTTAAGAGCTTGATAATAAATTATGCTAATGACAATCTAATCAGTACAGCCATGGCATATCTACGCCTGTACTCTGATCCACAAGCCTCCCATTATACTAGCAAAATTTTATTCTAACCTCTATTACATTAAAGTATTTCACAGGCAAACTGAATTTAATTCACTCAGCCTCCTGCCCAGCTCAACTTCATGATGTCATAAACATGAGCCTGTAAACACTAACATTTAGCTCACCGAAACGCAACTACATTAAACCCGATCCACTCTCTTTTACCGTAAATGCTTATATTTACTCTGGGTGATGTGTTAGTCACAAGATCATAAATAAGAGTAAAAAAAAAAAAGTAAAAAAAAAAAAAAAAACAGCATGAAAGACAGTCTGTGAGTGAATACCAGAAGAAGGAGGAGGAGGAGGGGGCTGAGGGGTGGAACAAGTGAGGTGGGGGAGTGTGTATAAATCAACATCCATTAGCCGAGGGGTTATAAAGTCACTGATGAAGGAGGTGGACTGAAGCTCAGACTTTTTATTGTCTTGTTGTTGTCTTTTATTGCCTGTGATGTCATCTAATGGTATACAGTTAATGACAGGGGAGGGGAAGTGTATACATGGGAGGGGAGGATGTGGCTGTAATAGCCCAGTGTGTGTACAACTGTGTTGACACAGAGTATTGATCACCTTTGTGTGTTATTCTGTTGGGGTTTTTTTTCTTTTTGCCTGAATATAATGAATCTGCACAATCTGATCTTAAGTCATGTAGACTTTGAAAGAAAACAATGCGAAAAACCCTGCAGACTGGATTCATACAGGAATATAGTGGAAAGATCTTTCAGCACTGGGTGCTTGTTCTGATCTCAGTAGTATCTTTGTGTCCTCTGTTTTTCATCCTTCTACTGTCATCACACAAACTCTCTTCCTCCTTTTATGACATTCATTTCTGGAATATAGCTCATTTCTGTTCAGCCCCTGCTGCTCAACCCTACATCATTCCCCTCACTCATCTCTCCTGTGCTCCTCTCCTTCGAAAGGCCTTTAACACTCACTGGCCTAACCGCCCTCTAGAATTAGTCTCAGTCATGGCCTTTTAATACATATGTGTGTGTATATATGTGTGCGAATGTGTGAGAAAGTACGGTGAAAGTACAGGTTGCTACCAAGTTCTTTCACACCTAGCAGCAGTGCATCATCCCATTATCTCTGAATAGGGCTACCACATGTAGGAGGGCACAGGGACATGAAGGTGGAAACCACAACACTCCAAAGCCCAGTTTATCCAGTGCTGTTTCACTCTGAGGAGACAAATCTTGTTGAGTTAAAGGCTCTCCTGCCACACAGAGTGTGACATGTTCTTCTAAGACAAACAGTTATGGTCACAAAGACACTCACAAATGCTCTGGTTAAAAGAATTCTATAAATTTTTAGAGAATATTTTTGTATTCTAAGATGATTACTACAACATTCAGTTACTACACACACAGATGTGACAAACGCTAAATCATAAAGGACAAGGGTGACTCAGTGTTCCTTTCATCAACAGGCTATGAATTTGCGCAAATTACTTAATAAATTGTGTATTTCATTTTATTCTGATGACTTAATTTGCCTTGAGGAAGAGCTAAGAAACTCAATCCAATCAATTCTGCAACATGCTGATCTGGGCTGTCTAGCAACTTCTGCAACATGCTGATGTGTGCTACAATCGGCCCCCAGGGCTCTGGATTTTATACAAGTCCAAAGTAAGGGAAAAGTACAGCAGATACCACTGATACAGGCGAATACGAGTGTATGTGTGATATATGGTGCAGTGGATGAGGAGGATGTTGAGAGATACCAGATAGGCTTTACTGTAGGAATAAACCCCCAAAGGGGCATGCCTGATCCCCTTTCCTCAAAATACACACACACACACACACACACACACACACCACACTTGGTTTCTCTCTGCCGTAAAGTACACACACTTCCTCCATCCGCTCCCCCACTGTTTCATGTACACAGATACACACACACACCTCTTCCTACTGTGAATACAGCCGAGTCAGCTGATTTGCCTGAAAGTCAATCTGCCTTCTTACTACTATCCTTCCTCCAATCCAGTAGTCCCCAAGTCCCAGCCCTTACTCCACATTCTAACTGAGAGAAAACAAATCTCTCCCTCTATCAATTCAACCATCTGTGCTATCTTTCAACCTATATTTGTCCTCCTTACCTTCTTGATTTGACCGCTTTTTGTTCCCACGAAGACCAGTGAGTGGTTCTTGTAGACATAGGCAATGACTGAGGACATTTTGTCAACGGCGTCAGAAAAGAGAGGCTTGCCTCTCACCATCTCAGAGACGCCCAATGGAGCATTCATGTCGAGGCCACAAAAGTCGTCGTCAATGGTCAAGAGCTGCAAGGAAAACAACAATTAGCACAACAGAAGTCAGATTATTTTTACCCCATAAAAACTAAAACAGTGCTGCATGAGGTGCTCCTTTGGCAAACCGCTATGAATTCATATCTTAATTTCTTCTAAGAAAAAAATTACGACATCTGACTGTAAAGGGTATTTCTGTAAGGGAACGTGAGCAGGGTGGAGAAACATTTTGAATGTGAAAGATAATCTCTGACCATCGGCTGGCACACATGCCACAAGATACAGCAAATGTGGGGCAAAAAAAAGAAAAAAAGAAAAAAAAAGAAGAAAAAGCAGTGCTGCATTATCACAGGGCTGTGAGGCAAAACACTGCAATGCATTTAAGTATATACAGAAACTGAATTAGAGCAGGGAGAACTACAACTCTAGACGAGATTCATCTGCTACGCTTTCAGTGTAGACATGCCGCTGTGATTTTGTAATTACATGTAGATAGGTGTGCTTCATTTCCTATGCTTCTCTACACTTTATGTTTACTTGCATGTGTTTAATCCTGTCAGCTGCTATATTTTCTGCAGTCACAACGGGCAGAATGACTTATAGGTTTTGATAAGAGAACAATGGTGTGGTGGATTGGTCATTATTCGGAGCACATGGGTTGAAACGCTTGGTTTCAGTTTAGGACTGAAGCAGCCGCTGCTTGATTAATCGCTCTGTAATGTCGTGGTTTGCTCCAGGGTGAAATGCCAATGCACATGATACCACCTTCCTTAAAAAGAAAAGAAATTATCAAAACCCTCAGTAAATTTCATTGTTCATGATATCCACACTTTACTGTATTGACTGTATCCTGAAAGGTCAGCCTCTAATTGCAAACAGATTCACTTCTTTGACACCAGTGTCCTCACCAGAGTGGACAAAAAAGTCCGGGAATGCCTTACAGTCAATCCAGACTAGCTGTACACTGGTCATTGTACAGCTGGCTGAAAAGAATTTCAAAGTTATTTGGCAATAAATCCATAGGTGGGAGTTGCCATAGTTGCTGCTCAAATTCCACACCCTCTGACCTTTGAAGTATTTTGTTTAACACCTATGAAGCACCAGATTCAGCTGCATTTTGCTAAACAGTGCTTGAAGAACCCTAATTTTATAAAAATATGTTTTAAATGAAGCCCATTAAATGCAATATAAATGTATACTATTAGTCCAGTATTAATAATTGGGCAAAATGAGGTTGGTAGCATAAAATAACAAGAAAACAAAAGGTACCTGAAATTATTCATTTAAAATCCAAAAGGTTTTATGGTAAAATATCCTGACATGCAACCAAAATCCAACTGAATCTTCAAATCTATAAGTGTGAACTGTCAGGTGAAGGTCCCTTTGATGTCACCCTTTGCCCCGTTTTTTCATTTTTCTTACTGGAAGTGCACCCTTTGGGCTTTCGAGAAATCCTGCAACTACTGGGTGTCTCCAAACAAGCTGTTGCTAAAGGCCATCATCATCATCATCAGAAGCCTCAAACCAAGCCAGAGTGGAAGTGTGGGATCTGCTTTCATTAGACAAATGGAACATGGTTGCTCTAGGCCTCAAGCCTCGGGCTATAAAGTGGGGTTGTATAGAGTGATAGGAACGATTGATAGAGATGACCTGAATTTAGGTCAAGATCATGCCATATGGTTAAAGGGTTGAGATGAGGATAAAAGGGACAGGAACAGTGACAGAAAGAAAAGGGGATAAATGATAGATACCAAAAAGACAGAGATGCCAAGGAATCTAAACAAAGACGAATATCGGAGCACAGTGAAAACATACAAGTAGAAGACTTTTCTTCCATTTTTTTCTTTTTTCTTGCCTTTCCGGACATGACCTTTTCAGAATGAGAGGCTGCCAAGAATGCACACTCTGTCCTCCAAGTCATGTGGTAGCACTATGCTAGACTAATGGTGCTCCGGTGAAAACCAGGGTCACTCCTTAAAGGGTCAACCGCTACCTCTCAAACCCCTCCTAGTTTTCTCCAGTAATGTATAATGCAGCTTCCTTGCATCAATTTGCACTACTATTACTCCTCATCTATGTGACAGGAAGAAAACACCCTGTAAATGCTGCATCATGCTTGGGTTCAAAGGTTAACAGGGTCTATTAGAAGCAATATGGACTGTGTTTTGTAGAATTTCACGCTTCAGTGATTGGAAACTTCCTTGGACAATGACAAAAGAGCAGCCAATGGTTGCCAAACACCACTATCTCCATCCTCCACTTTGTAATCTAATGAAATACATTTTGTCTGTCAGTGCTTTCAGGAAGAAGATGCATTTTTATTACGCAACCACAAAAAATGGCATTTCTTACTGGCAAATAAATAACGATATATCGTTCATGAGATTGTCTGCCAGTGCCGTCACTGCTTCTGACATGTTTTATTCCTCCTCTTTCTCTCAACACACCTCATTAATGCATTTTTTCCCCCACATATTTCTTAATTCGCAATGGGCCTTCTTTTACGACGTGTTTCATCAAAGACAAGTGATCACCTTCAGTTCATTCAGTGTGAGCTCAGTCTTGATCCCATAATCTCTTCTTTTCTATTAACAAACGAGTGACCCAGTGAGCAAAACACTGAAGAAGTTTCAGTACCTCCAAACTTCTCCATCCATAGGAATAGGAGGTACAGGATTTAAATCAAACAAATACACAGGAAAATATAGTTTAATATGTCTGAAAATGTGGTACCTGTTTGAATAATAGCAGGCTACTGTAGCTACTCAAAAGCCTCAAAGTAAACACAAACTAATTTCTTGCTCAAGCCTGGCAGGTAAGTCAGCCAGCATCCCACAGCGTAGCAGCAGAGGAGAAAGATAGAGGGTTCCTCCCTAAAGACAGAGGGACAAGAGAGCAGAGTCTCTGTATTTGGACAGAGGCCAGGCACTGAGGCAGAATCAGGTCACTCTCAGCCATATCCATCTCTCTGCTTCTGTCCGCCTGCCAGCACCAGTACAAAGAGAGCTCTCTTCTGGATTGTGCAGAGGGATCAGTAGATACAGAGTGGAGAAAGAGAGAGGGGGCAGTGAGCGCACGCGAAAGCGAGAGAGTTGCTCAATGCGATTAGTGGGGGACTGAAAGAGATCCGCTCTCCAACGCTCTCTGATGTATGGCCTAATCTGGGCTAGCACTGTTGTGAGGGCCCATTCCATCGGCTGCAAGTTCACAAAGTTAATGGCACACGTTAAACCATAGAGACATTTACTTCATGTCACTACTCAACCACTCAAGGCTCCAAAGAAACAATTCCTTGCAATTTTAGCTTTTCTTTTTCATTGCGGTTATTATCCTGCTTCTGGCACTTTCAATTACTTCCGCCATCAATCTATTTTATCCCTGAACATTTGTTGACTATGATTAGCTTGTTTTACTCTAAACTTCCTAGTTTATATTTTCTCACAAAGAAAGACTGGAGCCAATGAAAAGAAAGTATCATAGGAGTTGCTCTTTGCATAATTAGCCACTTGGATATCTGGTATTTTCCTCTTGCCCTACTGTGCTAAATGACTAACCTGCCAGGATGATTGGTGGCATAAGGGAATTATGTCATGACTAAATGGGTTTGCGGTGTTTTTTTCTTTTTTGTTGCTGCTTTTTTTTGCAAAATAAAATGTGAATTATTTGATTTTTCTATAATAAAACATTTTTTCCTGTATAACTCCTGCAGCAACAGGAGTTTTAGAGTAAAACATACAGCACTCACTGCTTGCGCTTCAATTTCAGTTACTTATGAAAACGTGAAAATGAATGCAGTTCAGCAGTTGGAAACAACCTAAAATTTAGTTTTGAGTCTTTAAAGAATTTTTTTTTTTGCATTGTTGGGTCATTATTATCCATTTATCTCATTTAAAAACAGACTGGTTCGGATCTTCTCTGTTTATGGTTTGCATGAGGAGCATTAACTTAGACATGTAACTTACAGTAGTTCTTCAAGATTACGGTACTTGTATCTTATGCAAAATAGCCATCATTGAAAATCACTCTCAGCCTGTTAAAGAGAAACATCTTTATGACTAGAGCAGCCAAATGTGCACTACTCCCAGTCCAGAGTCCAGATTCAAAAAGGAAGAGGCATTGGCAAGAGGCAAGCTAACTTTTCTATAATATACTTTTCTACGAGGACCAAAACCACAAGGTAAAGTATATTTATATACACAGACATTGAGTCTGTTAGCTCAGATGAGCCTCCACTGTTTGTGTGACTAAGAGTGGGTGTGTTTCAGACTGTGCAGAGACACAACATGGACTGACCCATGTTGGCCTCCATTGCGCTTGTGACCACCATACACACACACAACACACCATAAAGTAAAAGTGCATGTACTACGCACAACTCACTCTGAAACTTTGCTAAAAAAAAAAAAATTGTGCCAACATTGTGTACCCTCCTAAAGGTTCCATGTTCGTTCTTTAGTCCAAATGTTGCATTTCTTTCCACAGATGATTTTTCTATTTCCCTCTCCGCAAAATTGTCAGTTTTGGAAACTGTCCAACCTTATGCCTTTAAGCCATGTGCAAGCTTTTGTGCTTTCTGATATTTGTTTCAGGCATAATAAGTGATATAGGAATTCAGTGGTGAAGGGGAGAATTGAGGATTGCACAGCAAACAAGAGTTCAATATGTGGAAGTAAAAAGTAGCGCCCCAGAAACATAATAATATGCATTAGCAGAGACTAAGGAGCTTGGAAAGAAAAGCATCAGGACTTCTTTAAGTTTCTTGAAGACGTTTCACCTCTCATCCGAGAAGCTTCTTCAGTTCTAAGAGCAAATGGTGGAGAGTCCCAGAATTTAAAGCCTTATGGGAGTGTCTCCCAAGAGGGTCATGGACCCCCTGTTGATCCTCTACCTGATCACACGAGCCCAGGTGTGAAAACTGGGGTGGGTCTCAATCAGCCAAGGTTTCGGGTGAACCCATAGTGAAACCTATCCTCACCCTATCATGTGATTACCTGAGGTCAAACGGCCCAGGATGTGACCCTCTTGGGAGACACTCCCATAAGGCTTTAAATCTGGGACTCTCCACCATTTGCTCTTAGAACTGAAGAAGCTTCTCGGATGAGAGGTGAAACGTCTTCAAGAAACTTAAAGAAGTCCAGACGCTTTTCTTACCAAGCTCCTTAGACTACCATGGCCTGGATGACTGAGAACCTTCACAGACACATTAGCAGAGACAGAAAAATATATTCATAGAACCATTAAAGGAAAGCAGGAATATAAACTGAATTTATTTTCTTAAAAATAAATGTGCAGTGTAAGAGCAGGAGTGAATCTTTCTGATGGCTGGGGTTCATTGCTTTTTGCTGCCTTGTTAAGGCATCCACAGGGCATTTCAAAAGAGACTGCTTTTTTTTCAGTTCTCTGACTGAATCTTGTTCAAAATTCCATCTGAATGCACAGGTGTTGACATGGACTACAAGAGCTGTCACAAGTAGGCTTATCTTCCTCTTTGTATAGGCCCCTGGGGACTTTCTTGACAACCAGTCAGAATGATTAGGACTGAAGACAAAAAAAATGTGTACAGTACATGAGTGAATCCACCCCTGTGTAGTATCACTTATATGTCAAATGATTCCAAATTGTATAACCTTACAGCGATTGGATTTTTAAGTTAGAGAATGAACAGTAGGAACCATGACAAAAGTACGACTCATTAAATTCTATATGTTTTCTTCATTTCTATAAACTTTTAAATATGAGGAGGATACCATTGTTGAGTAAATTTTTTAAAATATATTTTTCCATTCTTTAGATATTTTTTTCATCTTTTCTTTGGCTTGGTTTGCTCTACCGTTCCCTTCAAAATTGTTCTATTTAATTCAAGTCAGACAGCACAAAGCACTTGGACGAGTCATATTTCCCTTTGGTCCCCTTTAGAATCTCGTATGATTTTGGCAGTGGGCTTTAGATCATTATTATGCTGCAATATTTCTTTTCTGCAAAGCTTCTAGAGCAGCAGTGTCATCTTGTCACCCAGCGTTTTGGTATATCCATGGGCATGATGTCATCAGCACCTTACAGCTCACGTATCACTATGTCATCACACTCTCATTTCAGTGTTTCACAAAGGCATCTAGGTCTCATATGATCAAACAATGGATCCTGTAGTCTTCTGGCTTTCTTTCATGTTCTTAAGCAAACTTTAATCTCGCAGTTTTGTGTCTGAAGAAAAAGTTTTACTTTCACATAGAGGTTGACATTAGGCAATGTTCTTCAGACTCCATGAGCTGTCAAAGGGAACCCAATTTCAACTGATACCTCCTGTGCCAGGTGTGAAGTACTTGACCATCAGTTTTTGAGAGACTGTGCAGGTATTGCACAGAGCAGCTCTGATTACAGGTACTACAGCTATAATCTATACCTCCTGATTATAGAGACATCTCCACTGATTTTGAGTTGATCACTAATCTTCCTATCCTATCCTTTCCATCAAAATCAACATTATCATGAGATTTCTTTTTGCACCTATTTTCCATGTGGAACCATGTTGTAACCAAGTCGATAGACAAAGCCCTTAGGTACAAACTAAGAAGAATCTGGTGATTGTAACATCTACAGCTAGCAGATGACAGTTTTCCATAAATAAGTTGTTTTAGTGTCAATATTTGTGAGAAGTAAGTCCATCTATGCCATAAAAGGGAATTCAGGTTTTAAGAATTAACCTCCTGCCTCCTTCCCTATGGGTGTATTTTTTGCTAGGGTTTATTTTAACACATGTGAAGTTAACACGTGTGACTATTCTTCTACCATAGAAACTGTGTATCTCAATAGACCTGCAATAGACATGCTTGCCTTGACATAACAGATCTGTTTGGGTTAATAAACATCAAACTACTAGTAAACCAAATCTGAGCAAACGTCACTTTAGAATGGATGAATAAAGAGTTCCCAATCAAAGCACAGGTTACTTTTTTAAGTGATCAAGAAACACAGGTGTTTTTATTTTTATTGCACAAAGAGAGGCTGTGTTTTAAATCTAAGTTTTTCTAAAGTTTTTTTTTTTTTTCATTGCTTGGGAAATGCTCTACCTTCCAACTTTAAAATTGAGCATTTTGCCACTGAAATGTAATAGATAGGGTTTTACTTATGTTTATTGTTTATACTGACATGACATCAATCTTTACAGATCTGTGCAGTTACAGAATCTGGAATGCAAAATGATGGGAGAGAGTTAGTATACATTAATATTAAAACATACGCTGATGCGAATGCGTACATTATGCGGAACACATGCTTGCCGGGGTGTGCCTGAAACAAAGTTGATTTATTTGTGTGTTCTGCTGGCAGGTTCCAGTAGGAGGAGGCAGGCTTTGATAAACCGGTGATATTTTGTAAATTCATGTTTGTGGATGCTTGCACCTGCCAACTGTTAGCTGAGCAGTTACAAAAGATAATAAATATTGGTTAGGGAAAACAATCAAATCAGGAGCTAACGAAACAGCGTGACAATTTTTGGAATGAAACCGAGACATCGCTAAAGCAGAGCCAGAAGTGAGAAAAGGTGGGAGAATATTGGAGCTGAAATAAGGTGCAGAAGTGGGGGAGAAAAAAAATCACAAATTAAAGCACAAGCATAAAAAATATATATATATATATATATATATCACTCAATATCATAGGATAGGTGCCTCAGATAACTCCCTAATCTGTGTTTTCCTTTTCACTATGCACTGGCAGAAAATCATTTTCTTTCTGGGATGATTAATGGGAAGATTTTTTTCACTTAAAACTGAGTTTGAAAAAGCTGCATGTATTACCAGCAGCAGACAGCTCGTGAGGAATGAGCTACAGTCACTAGTCACAGCTGCTGCAAATCAGTGCAGGAGCTACATTTGCTGATTTCACTTGTGGATATGTTAAACTTGTGCTGAACGCTCCCAATAAAAGGCATTAGACATATTAGTCATATTAGAGACAATTGTATGCAAGAGAGCAAGAGAGTGTTGGGTTCCCTCTCCCATTGATTGGTGCCCTGGTGAGGGTTTTAGTCAAAGTCAGTCCCTCTATTTGACAAATTCTCACTATTTAGTGGAGCTCTAAAAGTGTCACATGACCAACAAGACATGACCTCCTTGTGTTTCCACTGTGGTGGCCTCAATTATAGCATAGCTGTGTGTTGTTTAGTTTGGGAGTTTATAGAGTTAAAATCTCGGGGCTCCTTTATCTAGAGAGGAGAGCAGGCTGCTTATAAAGAAAGCTGTCTATTGAAGGATAAGTATTTCCATGATTGATACATATTTTTTATTCTGTACATTTGTGCATCCATTTCTGGACTTTGTCTCATATTTTTCCTTAGCGAATATTAGTGCTGAGTGCTGATATTTGGGAATATAAGTAAAAATAGTGGGAGGAAAAGGGGCATAGAGAATAGTTTTAAAACGCTAGCCAATGAAAACAGCAGGTATAAGAAATGAAAGGTCCCAATTCAGTCAGCATTTTCAGGCCGAGGCCATCCAGCATGGAGTATGGTGAAAGAAGCAAGAGATACTTGTTTAATCACAGAATAATGATATTGTGATGGATTCTGACCTTTAGCAAGTCGTATCATGTATGGAGATTTAATTAGCGAGACAGCCAGCAAGCAGGATAGCGGATATGTGGATGGAGTGGGGTGAAGTGGGGAGTGGTGAGGGAGGAGGGGCAGCAGTCTGGAGGTCCTTAATGAATCCACTAGCCCTTCCCTTCCTGAGGATGTGGCCTAGACTGACTCATCAGCAGCAGCAGCAGCCAATAACTGATTAAGCTCCACAATCAGACAGAGGAGGGATGAAGATGACCAGCACGGGAGACAACATCATTCAGAGGTTGGTCAAACACAGAACAAAACCGAAGCGAGAAAAGTCGATAACCTGAAAAGTGAGCATGGGGGGGAAGATGGAGAGTGCAATATTGCAAGAGTTCCTTTTAAGTGAAGAATGAAACAGAGGAGCGATGAGCACACGTGATGGGGGACTGTGAGAGAGATCAAGAAAAAGACTAAAGGAAACAGCGGCGGCCGAGTAGAATAATCTAATTAATTGAAGTGAATTCAGAATGTGAAGTCGATAGCACATGACAAATGTGAAAGAATAGCCCATGGCATGTTAGTTAATGACATGTAATTAATGATCATTAGCAAAAGGGATAAGGGGATGACCGTGGCCTGCCAGCAAGTTAGAGACGACCTTGTGCTTTTCTCGTCCGTGTTTGGAGGGTATTCCTCTCTGGCGCTTGTGGAAAGCGCTGTAAGGGGAAATAAAGGAGATGGGGGTAGAGACTCCAAGACAATGAGACCAAGCAAGGATGGTAAGTATTTCTGTTGGGGGACAGGCAAAAGGAGAGTGGCATATGAAGCTAGCAATAAGTCAAGGATGAGTGAGAACAGAGCAGAGAGAGAATTTACTGCAATCCCGCTGTTTTGTTGTTCTGTTTTTTCTGCTGACACAGTGAAGGGAACAGGAAGCTTTTTTCTTTTTTTTTTATAGGTCACATGCCATTTCACTATGATCTATGGATGCAGGCCCTTTGCAGACTTATACTGTTGAGCATGCATTATGTGGCTCAGCCAAGCATGGCCATTTGGGGTAGAGAGGAATCACCCCCCTCCCCATACACACACACATGCACACACACTTTCTAAAGCTCTCTCACCCTCTCTGTAGATTCCTTTCTTCTCCTCCTTTTCTCCCTCTTTGCATCTTTCTCATTACAAAATAAAGCCTCTTAAAAATGGCATAGGGCATCAAAGGTCTGGGGAAGGAGTACGCATTTTTATATAGCCCTAGCCTCACCCTGCGTCCTGTTAATGTGTCTTTGCACATTATTCACACCTAGTATTTTGTTACAAAACAATGAAGAAAATATAGAAATCTAAATTCTGCATTGCTGAATGAAATGGAAACTAAAAACTCTGCAATATCCAGTTTTTGAGGAAAAATAAGTTTTGCTAGTAATCTAATAGCAAAACTTACATAAAATAACTAAGTAAAATAAAAGTGATTGATCAAATTTCTAATGTTTTTATAGATTCTAAATCACTATACTTAAAAGGAAAATATATGTAATCAAAACTTATTTAACTTTTGTGAATACAATGTGATGCTAGTACATTAGTACTAGTGCCACTAGTATTGACTGGACATTGTGGCTATCCCTGTGATGCATCTTTTCTGGCATAGAAAGTGGTTAGGTTTATCCACATTGGCTGAGAGTGTGTTTCATCCATATCAA
>VVHJ01003372.1:0-11585 GCA_015107715.1 Tylochromis polylepis | reverse complement strand
GAAGTTAAAAAATAAATACAAAAAAAAAAAAAAAAAAAAAAAAAAAAAATTAAAAATGAGTGGCTGCATGTCAATTTTGTCAGAGTAAGTTGCATTGCATTATAACGAATCAAACAAGGAAACATGTAACCATGTTCGGCACAGGGATGTGAATGCTAGCAAGGGAGAAAACAAGACTACTGCTACTAAGGTTAGCCAAACTTTGGAGGTTATTGAAATAGCTCCCTTTTAACTGGACCATCATCGAAGTCTGACGTGCTACTGTTGCTGATATGCCTGGGCTTGTCTCGTTGCTGTGTTTACTAGGAAATATAAAGACATGACATCTCTGTATCATTGATATCATGATTTGTTGGCACGTTTTAATAAATCCCTACACCTATTTCCAAGCAAAATGGAAAGGCTGAAGATGTTTGAACTTATGCGTACATGTACACAGAACACGGACAGACCCATATGTATGGCCATGTCTGCAAAATATTTTAGTCCCCCAGCTACAATTGCTTGTTTTAGATCCAGGAGGCAAACCTGCTGCAGCACTTCTGCACTTTAACATATAATAACATGTTGCTTGTAAAAGAAACACAAGCTAACAATTGTTCCTATTCAAACACAGTAATTAAAAACTATTACTTTGGGAGGCAGTTACAAACCTGTTCAGAGCAATGAACAAATCAGTGTTGCTAAATTTCATTATTATTGTTATTAAGCACAGCAAGGGAAAATTAAGAAGTATAATAATTATTTAGCTCTTTCATTTACACACACAGAGAGAAAAATACAAACACACACAAAGAAACAGACAAAAATTTAAGCAATGATTAAAGAGTGATCAGGTCCAATATTTCTATCAAGCTAAGCTAACCCCTGGTGATACAAAAAAAACCAAAAAACAGATGGAATACCCATTTCTCTCAGGAAAGTAGCAGTGGAAAGGGAAAACAAGGAGGACACAGAGGAAAGAGAGAGAAAGCAGGGTGTCCTTGGTGGTTACATCAAGACATGGATTAGCAGCATGGATTACTGTCACCAGATACCCTGTCAAGATCAGGGTTAGGAGGTCTAATCCACCACAGAGCTGTTGATATTACAAAGAAAGCTTTGGGATTGTACTGTCAACTGGGTACATATCACATGAATGGAAGATAACTGACTGAGAGATTCAGATAACTACAGATGCAGCAATCAGCAGTGTTTACAAGCATCAAGGCGCTGCAAACAATGCATTATGTTTAATTATTAAAAGCAATAACTGAGTTTTTAAAACTGCAGATTTCGAGGGAAATGATTCCACTACTCAGTTTGTTTACAGTAGACCTGTTATGCTCATTTCCAGCTCTGTTTTTTCATTCTTGGACTGAGTGATTCAGAGACTTATTATTGCCTTGATGCATACCCACGGTTAAACCAATGACTTTCACTCACACACCACATAAAACACTGTCTATATACTGCATGTCCTTGTGAACAGGTATACATGTGAGAAATGCACTAAAATGCCAAATGAAGAGGAACTTGTGTTACCTGGAAATGCCAACAAAGAAAACTTGGCAAGTAATTCTGCTAGCATAATAACTTTCTAACGACTTTTACACCTCTAAAAACAGCCTTCAAGAGCTTAGCAACACCGTAAACATGCCCACTGTCTTCACTGAAACTGCAGTCAGAAGCTATTTGGTCCTGTTACCAATACACGGCGAACATTTCTGTGATATAATGTTACCCAGTAGCTTCCGGTTCTAATTCTTAAACATTGCCTTCATAAATGGAACACACTTGTTTTTTACCATTAGCTCTGCATTAAATCCAGCTTTACAAGAGTCCTCTGTGAGGTTGCATGGATAAACAAACGTTTTGGCTTTTACGAAAAAAAGAGGACGGAATAGTGAAGGAAAAGTCACCTTTCCTTCACTATTAAATAGGATAGGGGTACCATAATGTGAGCACAGCTCTTCATATGGCCATATAAAGAAATCCACCCTGTTGAAGTGAAACAGACAGATTATATATTATTAATAGGGAAGACTGGGGGTAACTGTAACATTTTTCCTTTATAACTCACAGAGTACTTGAAATACACTAGTCATCTTTTGATAAAAGGAACATGTATAAGTGCACTAACAAATAGTATGAATAGAAGTCAGTAGATGGGGCAATTGTAACACTGAATAAATACCTCATATTAATCTATTATGCCTAAAAAAAAAAAAGTCTGTATAAGTATCTAATAATGTAACTTAAAAATATTTAGGCTGTATTCCTTCATTTAGTTGTTCGACATTTAACGTTAAAATCTTTTTTTTTTTATATTCCACAAGACTCTGCAACTATTCTAGTGGTAACTATATTTTGATTCATCGAGTTGAATTAAAAGAATATTTTACTCAAATATATTGATGAAATACATAAAACCAGTATGGTATATAATATACCAACAAGTATCAACACAGACAAAGTGTAAGCTTTTGGCAGCTAAAGAAAAATACTGTACATCCAAAAATTAACTTGCTTATGTCAAAAATCAGTTTTGTCCTCGAGAATTTCAGCAGAAGTGAAGTAACTCTGCACTTCTCCCGCAGGCAGTGAGAGAATCCTAATGAGCATGTGCAGAGTAAGCATTATCACTGTAGGCTGTTTCAGCTTTAAGGAACTGACTGTGTTACAGTTGCCCCGTTACAACTGCCCCAGTCACCCCCACAGAAGTAACGTGTACGTGTTTTGCTATACTGATCCATTTTAAGTGTGAAGTACTCAAGTTGTGTCACAACTTTCTGCTTTCTCAGACTGGGTGTCTCAACTTTCTTTTCATGCTCCTAGAGTGAGTAAGAGCATTTCGAGGAAGGGGTCTAGGCAAAGATCCAACTGAAGAACCCCGCTGGATTTTAGAGAAATAGCTGACATCTGCCCATCCCCACTCCTTGCTCAATCTCTTTCATTTTTTGCCACTCGTTCTCTTTTCCTCTTTCACATCTGAGACTTACAAATCCTCCTTAGTGGGATGGCGTTCAAACGTGCTCATTTTTCTAAACACACGCTCGGAGTCGGCCCCTCAAGAATGTTTTCTGTGCAGAAAATAATCTGTGCATTGTGTCTTCAGTTACAGTATCATTCATGGCATTAGTATAACACTCAAAACAGTCCTTGGATCCAAAATAAGGTCACTCAGAAAACATACAAACACACACACACTGATAAACTCTACACTCACACACATTCTTGGTTCGGGCTGGTCCATTGTGCAGTGGGTGCTGACGCATGCTGCGATTAGGAGAGTGTGTTATCGGTCCAGATCAAGAGGCTCTAATGTCATTAGGACTGTTGAAGAGCCCACTGGCTTGTCGTCAGCACATCGCTCGTATTGGGTTAGACTGTGTATGACTTCCTGAATAGGAGGGGCTTCTGGGTTTCACACAGAGCAGCGACCACAAAAGGGTGAACTTAATGAATCTCTAATCAATTATAGTCCCGACAATGACTAAGAACCTATTAAGGATTGTAATCAGACCATCCCTGTTAAGAAAACTATGATGAAAGAGCGTCATCGCCATTTGTTAATTAACTGTAAAACACAGAATAACAAAACAGCAGTTGAAATAGATTTAAATGATAAATAAAGGTTGAGTTGAAGATGACTGTGGCAAACTTTCAAAGGGGTAACAATTCAAGTATGGTTATGCAAAGAGTAAAACAGGGGCTTAATGTTTCCCTTTAATCTATATTTAAAAGATATTTTGCTGTAATTACAATAAATGCAGCCAAGAATCCTCCTTCTTAAAGGGTGTTGCTAGGCACTGTCTGACAGCCGCTTTCACAGAATAAATTCAAAGGTTCTAGCTTTTTTTCACCATTTCTCTCTCTTTCCCCCCCAATTCCCTTATTCCCCACTCTAACGAGCAGACAGGAATGCAGGGCTGTGTAGACAAATCAGCTGCCGAATGGCACCACCTTAAGTCCCAACACGTCCTCCTCCTCTTTCTCCATCCATCCGTTTTTCCTTACCTGTACCTCTTCTCCTCCCAGCTCCTCGCTCAGCTCTTTGGTTATTTCACAAGTGAAATTTCTTCCTCCTCCTGCTCTCTTTATCTGTCTTTTGCCTCCCTCATGCTCTCTCTCCAGCTCATCCCTGGTTTCCAGTATCCCTTTTTCCTCTCAACACAGTAATTAATTATGAGTCGTAGTTTGCTCGAAGCTGAAATGACTGTGGATATTTTGCTGCAGTATGAAAAACACTGAAACAAGACACTTCAGTGTAGTGTGCTCTATGTGTTTTGGTTAAAGCAAGTGAAATGGGTTTGCTGCTACCTTTAAGCCAGGATCTTTGCTGTGCTGATGCTGCTCATCAGTAATTTTGCAAGTGCTCTATTTCACTGTCTTTCAATTGAAGCTCCCCACCGTCACACCAGCATGACGAAAATTACCATCCAACCTTAGCGTTTCATAGATAACACATAATGAATATTGACTGTCAAGGAGAAATAATTGCATTTTAGAAATGTCAGAGATGCTTGATGCGATTAAGAAATAGTTCGTTACTTAGTTCATCAAATAGAAAGCAGGGGCAAGTTATTATAACTGTTTATCTTATGTAATAATGTCAGCCGATGTTATTTTCAAATGTTTGTTGCAAAATATTAATGAAGTTGTCGGCACGGCATTAACAGCTGCACGAACACAGGCACCTCTGAGGTTTTAATAATCGCTAATCAAGTCTCAATGAGTTGTGATAAGACTTCACTTCGAACAGGGGTGGCATCCCTAAAAGTCTTTCACATTAGCACCCTTTCTCTTTATCCTACCTCTGTCGCTGAGCAATATCCGAGTGTGCCAGTGCCACTTAAGCAGGTAATAAATCAGGAATTATAACACTTCATTTTGCACATGGCACACTATAGACCTCCAGTCATTATAAACAATATACTGTAGCTACAGGAGATAATGTTTAGGGTTATCCTTGCATCAAACTTAGAGGAATTTGTGAGGTTTATGTTAAAAAAAAAAGCCCATTTAGAGGATCCATATACACATACAAAACGTGCATGTTACATGTAGTAAGCCAAGCACACCAATCTGACACTTTAAAGTAGTCAAATGCACATGAAAGCAGCACAGCTTCAGTCTGGTTTCAAACACTGTTTCTTCCTGGCAAGATGTTCCAGTAACAAAGACCACAAGAGCCTGAACAGTACCAGGGTCAGTTAAATAATTAATTATACCTTTACTTTCCTGTTATTACGTGCCATAATGCTTGCCGTGAAAAAGCCTGATACCGCAACATGCAGGCACACTTTGAGTCCTCACTCACAACAGATCAGACCTTAAGAAGAGACTGATCTATAGAGAGACTACTGATGGCTTGAGGGAAAGCCCGTGTAAATTGTCACCATAATATTTAAATACATTAGCAAGGATGGAAAGATGGATTTTAATTCATGTCACTGTTTTTCATATTTAACACTGCTGGTAGAACAAAGGAAACCACAGAAGTGTCAAATAGTCACAACAGCACCAGTGCACACAGCTACACACCAGATACTACCCTATAGTACTTTAAGGACAGTAGAGTCACCCATCACCCAAATTCCGTTTCAGACTTAAAATAAAAATATCTGCTCATTTCCATATGCAAGTCAAGTTCTATGATTCACATCAAATAGGGGCCGCTATCACTGACATCCCATATGCTTTATCGTGCACTCTACTCAGACACTGAGACACTGCTGGCACCCATCAGGACAGTGTTTATTTTCAGCTGCTTACAGTTCTTGTGGCACCAGAGAAGAAAAAAAAATGAAAATACTATTGTTACATGACAAAATAACTTCTTAAGTCGCCTGTTGGCTAAATCGGGTTTTCTAGCCGAGTGTCAGTACAGGATCAGACCTGGCCCAGTTCAGATGTTTACTCATGACAGTTTCTTTCATTCTTTACATTCATACCTCTGTCTCGTTCTCCCTCTAAATCCCACGTGACCTGCATGCAGCCTCTGCTTTCCTTGTCTTCCTGTCTCTCTGTTCCGGAGCTAAAACAGACTTGACCTCTGAGATTAACTTCTTAGACATGAAAGCTTGATAATTTAGAAGGCTTTGTGGTGATTACACTAAAGTGAAAAAAAAGCAGATTTTTCTTCTTCTCCGATCTCTCAACCTGTTTCTGCACCATTTCTTCAAAAACTGGTCTTTCAGGTGTGCAAGCGTTAAAATGTGCATGCATATGATGTGCATGTGTGCTCTGTTAAGCTCAGTATAAAGGACAAGGAATGAGCTATTGGACAAAACTAAATTATTAATCCATCCTATTGTATCCCACTCTATCTTGCCGTCTCTCTCCCTCACACACATATACACATCACTGTAGCACCATGCACATCTGTGAGCCTCATCACTTCCGTGGATGATTTGGTTTGCTTAAAGCTCATGGATTACAGCTCTCCCTCATAATCCATGGAAGAAAAGTCTTAAAGATCTCAGCTTCTGGTTTACTACGCACAGCTGGAACAAGGTCAGCTGACTGGCCTATATTGAACTTGTTATTCGCTTTGTTTCTCTCGATTTATCTCCCCAAAAATGTATCCAGCCCCTGCTGATCTACTAAACCAAGAGAAAAATCACTGCCATTTTGATTAAACGATTACATAAAGTATCATTCTGAAATCATGCTCAAGTTAACCAGTAAACATTATTTTTAATTTATGCTTGGTGGTCTTTGATAAATAATTAGAACACCCACAATGTGTGATTCACCCAATATGAGAGCTTCACAAGCTACCACCTTACAAATGATCACCGAGTTGAATCGGCACATTAAAGCCCTACAGTCGCGGGCTATGCAACATTGCTAGCTTCAGCTAAAGTGGCAACAGTCTGTTATTCAGACTACAGTCACTTTTATGTTAGAGAAGAGTCAAGGTGGACTCGCGGCATTCACCATATGCATGATTACACACAGTGGGGAAAACATTCTGCTCATGTTGCTGTCAAATCAGTGTGTGGAAATGCTGCGGTAAACAAAGACATTTGGCTCAAAACTTCTCTGAAGAGATTGTCTTGTTGAGTCTCCTACATCTAAGTCCGCGTCACTTTTTCTGCCTCACAAGCTCCCTTGCCTCTCTGTGAACCCTGTCCTCGTATTCCCTCTGCTGCTGGACGAGGACAGCCTCACTTTCATCAAAGTCTCTCCCCATACCAGCCAAAAGCCTGCGTTGGTCCTTGAATGTCTGCTGATGCCTGGGCTTCTTGAGGAGGACTTTAATCCTGTGCTTGCATATCCTAGTAAGACTGCTGCTGCGACTTGATTTAGATCCCATCAGATTAGTGGAAAACGGTGCATGTTGGGAAGAGACTTTGACTACTTCAGTGGAAAACTAAATACTACGTTCCATTTTAATGTTTTTTTTGTGCATCACAGCAAACAGATGTATCTATTAACAGCTCTAAAGTCCGATAGAAACACTGATGTACTGTCATACATGGGAACTTGTCATCTGTCACATACCTCTGATTCTGTCTCACTCTTGACTTCACGGCTGCTTCAGTTAGAAAGAAAAATATAGCCCTGTCCCCACTCTTCTTCTAGAAACAGCACACATCATACTTTGTCAGTCTGTTCACATGTCTATCCACTGTAAATTACCTAAGAATAGACCTTGTGGAATGGATAGAGAATACTGGGCATACTAGTGAAGACAGAATGTCTACATCTGCAGAGACCTGCGGCCCAACCATAATGGTCTGGGAAAACCGAAATATTAGCAGTTTGACAGGATGTGTCAGAAGTGCCCTTCTAGCTGCTGAGATATTCCATTTTTAAACACATTCAGCCAGCGGTGCTGTATAACTAGTACTACCACAGACCGAGAGGTAGAAGAAGAAACGGATGATAAATGAGCAGAAGTATAGAAGTGGATGTGTCACTTCCCTAAAATGTCAAAGAGAAAATGAGAAAATCATTATGATAAGGAATTGTGGTGATTCAATAACGTGATATTTAAGCCGCTCTGCAAACTAAACATGTTCACTCTTAATTCAGATTATTTCAAAACATGTAACCACTGTGGGCACATGCATCACACATGCACATCTGTGATTTTATGCTAATCTTTGACTGTTTTATGAAGAAAGCATGCATTTTTTTACACTACTAAGACTGAGAATGGCATGGTTTAATTGGTAGTAATTTCCAGTAATTGCAAGTAATTGTCAATAATGACAGTGCAGGGTCTCCTTTGGGCTTGTTATTAACATGTTGATAATGTTAATATCTAATTAATGAGTCCAATGATGCATCATGGGAGGCATTCATGCAAAAGAGTTTCTGCACCCTGTGTAGATAAGCGGTTGTTGTTGAGAGTAATGCAAACACAAACATAGCTTATATGAGCACCTAGCTAATATATTTCTCCAGCTATGCTGTAGCTTGCTGAACTATGACAGCTCAAATAAGGATAATTCAAAGAGAATAAGAATGATCTGAAAACATGATGTAATGCTCGTTTAAAGGGTCAATTCAGACATTTCAAAGTAATATTCCAAAGTATTTCAAAGATTATGCAAAATATACATAACTATGGGTGATTTTGGAATTGTTTTGTTGTTACAAAATAGAATATCCACCAAAATCTAATATTTAATCACCATGACTGAGGCATATAAACAGTTAAATGTGCAAAGGTGTGTGTGAATATGAAGAATGTACAGCATACACAAAATCCCTCCTGCTGCAGGATCCCTAGGGCATTTTGTAGTATCATCTTCACACTACAGTAACATAACTTAACATGTCTTAAAACTTGTTTACTGAAAAATGGTCAAAACTTAGAAGCGTAAGTGGTGCTGCATAACAGCTTTCTTCTACATCTTGTGCCATTATTTGTTGGATTAGACTGTGTAGTGACCCAGGACTCCACACACAAAGAGAAACAATCCTGCCAAGAAGTTTTAAAAAGGTGGCCCCACATCAATAGTCTTGTTAAACAGGACTTGTGTTGTCAACTTTTAACCATACACTGGGATAGTGTTTCACAAAGCAGGAATACTCACTTTCCAGGACCGGGCTTATTGGCTGCCAAAATAGACAGTGAAGGAAGCACAGTTCTTAAGCACAGAGGCAGAGCTACCCTACAGATGCAGGACTATTTACAAATCCACCAGCTGACATAAATTATAATATGTCTGCACAGAGCTGCTGGTCCCTAGTATAACTTATTCGTCTGCTGATATCAGTATCAGCATATATGTTGTCCAATATTCAGTGATATGAAAACTTTTTTACAGATAAAATGCAGAAAAAGCAGTCACAGTTTGCCCAGTAGAGTTGCTTCGGCTCAGTGGTTAACTACTCTTGGCACTCTGCAGGAAAAAAAAAGAGTGCAAAGTATGCATCAGAAGTGACAGACGGTGGTGTTCAGCCGGGTGGTGTGTACATTGCTATGAATTTACAAGAAAAAAAATTCTTCCGCTGAGATATGTGTGAACGCCATCACAACAACTAAGATGTGGGTAAACTGTGTTTAGGCAGGTTTACACTTCATTACATGCCTTTCCACAACCACTCCCTTCCCACTGCATGGTTCCCCTTAAACTTTCCTTCTCTCTTTAACTCCATCGTTCAAAGCCTACGGCATAAACACATCAGACAAGCTTTCTAGGCAGCCATCGTTCACAGTGGCAAGTGAGAGGATGCAAATTATTATCCAGCGTGTTACCCCTCTCTCTTCCTCCCTCTCATCCTCCCTTGCTTTCGTCTTTCCTCTGGTTGTCATGGCCATTTTTATACTTTGATTTTCTGAAAGCTTTACCTCATCTTGTTGCTTTTTCCCCAGAGACATGAAGAAAACCCTCTTACACATGCCGACTTACACATGAACAGATACACACCACATAACTATCTGGTTGCCAGATTTGCCGGTGGGCCCAGAACAACCCAATCAAAGCTCAGCTGGAAGGACTGCCATGACAATGCATAACGGATGGACGAAAAAAGAAGGGGGAGGGAGAGATGAAAACCTTGTGCTTTCTCCACAGTTACGTTTGTAGACTCACAGAGAGAGAGGACAGCCTTTTTTTTGAGCCAACAGAGGGAAAAAGTGAGAGGAAGAATAGCTTGATGCAATACAACAAAGTGGCTAACCTTTCCTCTGCTAGTCTGTCAACTGGGGATTTGGAGCATTATGTCTACAGGAACTCCCAGTGCTCTGTGTGGGAGGTGGCAAAAGGAGATGTGTACTCAGTACTGAAAGGCTCTATATGCTCCAAATCAGCCACAGAATTAAAACCAGACAGGTGAAGTGAAGAACATTGATTATCTTGTTACAGTGGCACCTGCCAAACTGTGGGATATATTAGGCAGCAAGTGAACAGTCAACTCTTGAAGTCAATGTGTTAGGAGGAAACATAGGTAAGTATAAGGATCTGAGCAACTCTGATGAAGGCCAAAGTGTGATGATTTGCTGCTTCAGTCACAGCCTCTCTAAAACAGCAGGTTTTGTTTTCTGCAGTGGTTAGTACCTAGCAAAAATAGCTGAACAACAACTGATTAAACTCAAATATAGCTCATTCATGCATGTATGGATAGGAGGCTTGTCTTCATCATCGTGCCCATGCTGACTCCTGTTCACTGATCACAGATTCTACAATGGCCATGTCAGCAACAGAACTGAACCATGGATCAAAACACATTTTTATGTCATGTGGAAAGCCACAGGTGGGTGTATCATTTCCTTGGAAAAAATGGCAGCAGGATGCAATATGAAAAGAAGCGAAAGCCAGCAGAGATCATATCATGCCCTGGGCAAGGTTTAGCTGAGAAACCTTAGGCCTTGACCATCATGTGGAGTTTGACTTGTACCACTGACCTAAACATTGTTGCAGACCATGTACACTGCTTTTTGTTCCCTGATGACAAAGGTATGCCCGGCAATATCCACCATCTCAGTCAGCAGTTTTTTCCAGCTGAGCCCTATTTTCCCTACTCTCTTGAAGCTTACCAAAAGTTCTTTACAGTGTGTCAATCATTTTTCTAACTAATCAATAAAAGATAGCTGCGGCCCTTTGGTCCATTCTGCTCAAGATGGAAGGATGGAAAAGCCATACCTAATGGTATGACAAGTACCAAACTACACTCAACAAAAATATAAACGCAACACCTTTGTTTCTGCTCCCATTTTTCATGAGATGGACTTAAAGATCTAAAATTCATTCCAGATACACAATATTACCATTTCTCTCAAACATTGTTCACAAATCAGTCTAAATGTGTGATAGTGAGCACTTCTGCTTTGCTAAGATAATCCATCCCACCTCACAGATGTGCCACATCAAGATGCTGATCTGACATCATGAGTAGTGCACAGGTGTACCTTATACTGCCCACAATAAAAGGCCACCCTGGAATGTGCAATTTTGTCTCACAGCAAAATGCCACAGATGCCACAAGCATTGAGGGAGCGTGCAATTGGCATGCTGACAGCAGGAATGTCAACCAGATCTGTTGCTCGTGCATTGAATGTTCATTTCTCAACCATAAGCCGTCTCCAAAGGCGTTTCAGAGAATATGGCAGTACATCCAACCGGCCTCACAACCGCAGACCA
>VVHJ01003370.1:0-12322 GCA_015107715.1 Tylochromis polylepis | reverse complement strand
TATGTTTATTTTTCTTTGTTCCCTGAATTATAAGACTTGGGAGAACAATTCAGTAAAAAAAAAAAAAACAGCAACAACAACTTCACACAAAAATTAAGGAAATTTGTGTCTGGTTGATCATTTCTTTATTGCACCACTGTTTCTTGGCTATAAATCTTATACCCCTGGAAGCCAGTCTACATATTTCCCCTTAAATGGAGCCACATTTGTAGGGAAAATACATTTGTGGGTTACACCCATGAAAAGCTTCTCTGTCAATGCTAAACAGCTTATTCTGCTATTGAATTTTGTTTTGAGCTTCTGGTACCCCATTTGCAGCTAATCGGGTGCCTGACTGGCAGCCTGTGGACCCAGCTACAGCGGTTAGTTGGTGTCTGCTCCAAGGATGCCTTGTTTACCAGGATACCACGTTTGACTGATCTGGAGAGGCCATAGGGCAACTTCAGGCTGGTGTTCCACAAAACCAAGTTGTGGCATTATTTGGAATGAGTTCTAGTACCATCTCCAAATTGAAGTCAAGTTCTCTATAACAGGGAATGTCAGAGATGGGCTGTAGTCTTCTTGTGGTGTTGTCTCCCAAGGAGACCTGTAAGCACTTAGGAACCGTAGGCAGTGTTCTACAAATTTGTAGTCAGGGTTTGTAGGAAGATATGGCCGATGGCTCTGCCCAAACAATCCAGAAGAGATCGCACACAATCAATCTCTGCTCTCACAGTGTTGAACCCCAATTAACACTTGTGGGATCACCTTGGATGTGCTGTTCGTGCCAGAGTGACCAAAACAACTGCGCTGGTCTCAAATGCTGGCTGAAAAATTGGATGCCATCCCACAGCAGTGTGTGACCAAGGTAGCGACTGGCATGAAGTGGAGGTGTCAGGCTGTTGTGACTCTGTATGGTTCTTCCACATTCTACTGAGGCCCCTGTTTGTTAAACTTGTTAATTGTTAAACTGCCAGTATGTCTTCTTTCTTCAGACTTCAACCATCCAATCTAAAAACAACACCAAACAAGAGAATACGACAACAGAATAAGCTGTTTGCCATTGGCAGAGAAGATCTGACAAGTTTTTCATCAGCACAACCCACATACTCAGCTCATTTTTCTTACAGATGGGGCACTATTTCCAATGGTATAAGATTTACTGCCAAAAAGCATTGTTACAACAAAGTAATAATCGATAAAACACAATTGTTCTTAGTTTCTGTGCTGAGTTTAGATATTACGATTGCCTAGGGTCTGGGTTAGAGTTTGGATTACAATTATGCTTGGGGTTGTAATCAAGGATACCTTAAACCTCCCAGAGTTAAGCAGCACATAACCATTAATGGACTGATAATGTTTGATGATTCATTGCCATTGTGTCATTGGCATATGTTGATGATATTACTACTTACTTTTGATAAGTGACTTCTTGTTTGACTTCCAAGAAAGGCCTTCTTAGATAAACAGTATGTGTTCATTCATGTCGGAAAAATGCCATATCGAACAAAATAATGTAACACCAGTACAGCTGTGGCATTAACACCATAGTTCCTGTTCTCTTCTATTTTTATAGTCATATTTTCATTGTTTGAATCCAATGGATACCTTTGTTTGCCAGTCTTTAACACTTGAAATACAGTAGTGTGTTTCAAATGATTGTTTAAAATATGCTGAAAGGATAGGAAGTTGTCTGTAAACTCCAATTTTCTTTCTTAATAAAATTTTGAGCAGATCATAGGTGTGAAAAGGTTTACTCTCACTGGTGTTCTCTGCTGAATTTACAGGTTCATATCCTTTCCCTAGGCCTCTTTATACTGAAGAGATATCTGTTTATGTCAGAGGTTTGTATGTTGGGTAGTAATTGATGACATTTCAGAATCTCATGACTGAATTCAGTTATCAACAACATCTTTGGCTTCATCACCTCAACAGCCAGCAGCCAAGTTTGTAATCAGAAAGAAATGTCCTGGTTTTTTGTAAATCTGGTTAGAGAGGTTAGCAGGCAACTTATTCCAAATTTCACGCCGACCACATGACAGGCTGATGTGTCAATATTGACACTTGGGTCCTGGATAGTGCCTTGTTTGCTTAATTCAGTAGGTGGAAAACAACCCCTGACAACGCCTGTCTCTGCATTTCTGTTTTAGTTTGAATCATTTTTTTTCTTATTTTATTAAGGGAAAATCCTCAGTGAGGGACTATGGTTAACTTTTTATTACAGTCATAATCTACATCATCAATTTAGAAATACCATGGACTTCTAACAACAGACTTGTGATTCAGTAGCATGACAATTTCTTTTGGCCAAAAACACTCCTAGAGCTCCATAAGTGTTTTTTTTCCCCTGTATTTTTCACCATACTTATTTTTTAGCACTGCAATGCCTGACTCTGTTTATAACTGAATCTTATGAAGGCTTCTTCCCAATTTGAGGCATTAGCACAACAGGGCTGTGTGAGCTGCTATTGAGGTAGAGAAGGTCAGAAAAGCTAATGATGTTTTCAGACAACAAGTAAATTAGATTTGTTGTGTCAGATTTTATCTTTAATGCTGGATCTTCACTTTGTATTATGTCTCATGTTGTGCTTAAAGTATTTTGTCACTTCTTAGATGTGGCTACATGCTATGCTTTTTGTTAGAGTGTACCATGTTAATGAATTTCTTCTCCATAAAGCATGTGGTTTATTTAGCCTCTGAAGTTTCAAACAGACACTCATGGATGAATATGATTTTAGTGATGACTTAAATTTTCCATTGTAAGATTCAGATTTTTGGTCTTTTGATTGAGATTTTAAAGCATTAGTATTGTCATGGTACCCTGATAATAGACTGAAAGATTGATATAGCTGCAGTGAATCTCTTCGTTTTGAAGCCTCAACTTTATCTATTGCTTTTGCCATTGTGGATTTTTGGAACCAAAAAATTACTATGTTTAGCACCTCAGTTCCCCCAATTATAACATGTGAATAAAAACAGAATACAATGATTTGCAAGTCTCAGAAACCCAAATTTAATTCACATGTGAAACATTGGGAAAATAGTCAATTTGGATTTAATGGCAGCAGCATGTCTGAGTCAAGTTAAACTTAGCATTTAGGTCAAAGGCTGAGCCAATGCACAGTTTTACAGAGCCACTAGCATGTTTTCTACAAAGTACATGTATGTTAATATGTAAATTTGATGTTATCATTTATTATATGTCTCCACTGTCTCCAACAAATTGGTGTACTTAATTTAATTTTAACCAAGAAATTCAATCAAAGGTTTATAAACTCAGAGGGGAGAAGCGAAATGAGGTGACAACAGGAGAGAAAAGAGTATCTCATGTTTTCACCTCAACAAAATCAAGTTTTCAGTTATTATTGGATTATATGTAATGCAAAAATGGTGACAGAGGTTGACAATAGTTTATGTTGCAAATGAATTTGCACACCAAGGTCCTGAACTCCATAAACATACTGTTCTTGTCTAGGTCTTAATCTTCTTTTTCCTTTAAATATTTATCTTCCTTTGCCTTTATCTCTTTTATCTTTCTTCCCCTCCCCATTCATTGGTTTGTTTCCTTCCTTTTTTAAAATTTACAGAGGCAACAGTACACAGGGTGGATCAAGTAGTGACTTGTAATAAAAACAATGTGTGATCCTATTATATGTATACTGAGATCATGATTGATGGAAGAAACAGCATTATCATTGACTGGTACATGTTGGATCATTTCCTTTTCAGAGAGATTTCTTGTTTTCATGTGCTTTTGTCAAAACATGTTGACATACATGTAAGTCCACCTAAACATTGGTAACTCCTCCTCGGACCTCGCGCACATTTTGTAATCTTTCTTCTTAATTATTGTCTGATTAACCTGATTTACAACCGAAGTGCTTGCTGCTGTAAAGTTTGAAGTATACTGAGGTCGATGTAGCAGATGTTATATGTTTTGTCTTTTCAGGGTCTTATAAAAATCAGAGGAGACAAATGCTGGCGAGACCTCACCTGCATGGACTACCACTATGAGGTGCGTATTTTGCATTTAATGTACTCCATATGTTTCCAGCTCACTGGTTCTCAGTGTTCTGTTGTGTTAGATGCACAGTGCAGCCTCAAGGCCCTTTCACATCGGACGTGGCATGCGCTGCGCTCACCACGAGCTAGAGCGAAGGACCCAAAATTTGTGTTGCACTGGCCACTGCGGTCTGCTTGTACGTAACTTTTTGCAGCCACTCTACGTGTACTACATGCACCTGCTCCATGTCATTTCAAAACATGTACCTCTCTGACTTTATATCCTCTACGAGAGTTTGTGTCGTGTCCCTATATATAAAAAAAACTATGTCAAACCTGTGTTCATTAGAATGTCTTCCTTCATCGTGTGGTTGAACTTAGGAACGAAGCATACTGCTGTGCTATTGGTAGTACGAAGGTACGTCACAGCGGAATGCGCGAGGACTCTGTTGGGAAAGTGTTATTGCGCGGTGCAAACAAAAGACATGAATGGGTTTCAAAGGGCCTTCAGTCCTCACAGGTTGGGCCAGCGCTGTTGACACTTGTTTCCTTAACACACACTAGAACCCCTTGCTGGTTCTAGGAACTTTGTTAAACATGTTCTGTGCAGAACACAGATTAAAATCCCACATTTGCTTGTGTTCTGAGCACAGTGCAGGAGCCGCCACAGTAATGACCTAGAACCAAAGATTTCACCTAAGCTATCATATTACAAGTGTCCAGCAAAACCACAGTAGTTTTTAAATTTCCCAAAGGCCCGTTTTCTTCAGCAGTCTGAATGTCTCAGACTGATTGATATACAAAAACAGTGAACCTTGGCTTCGTCTCCTGGATGATGACAAAGCTGCAACAAAGTCACATCAGGCTAACCACAGCAGGGCAGCACATTACAGAAACCGCTGTTTTGGGATTCAGTAAATCAAACTCTTACACTGAGTGTGAGGTTGTGCAAATCCAGTGTTTGTTTTTCCCTCGGTGGGACACTCGACCGCTCTAACCATCACTGCTCAATGTTACCAGGCCACAGAGGGAGGAGGACCTTCTTCTGTCTTCTGTAATTAACATAGACAGGAATATTCTGGCTCCTATGAGACTGGATACGTCAAAAATACTCCATAGATATTCACCCAGTCAAAAATACAATAGGAATGGAGGGTAGTCTGTAACACACAGGCTTCCATGGAGTTGATAGCTAGTGATGTGTGGGATTATAATGTGGAAGCAGAAAGCACTTAAGTTTTCATCCTTTTTAATTATGGCTTTTCCTTTTTTTTTTTTCGACTCTTCCTTATAAATTTTTCCTAGATTTTCCCCCAGTTTTAGCAATCCTTGCCATACAGGGCAACAGAGAGTGGTTCTCAAATGTGAGAGTTTGTGAGTTAAGGTATGAGGCCAAATATTGTCCACTGTACAAATTTCACAATTTCATGTGTATCGAAAATGTTGAACTGTCTTAACCTCCCCTAAGTTGATCAAACGTAGCGTTCTTTACATTGAAAAAACAATGTTAATTTTCCCCATGTTCTTACAGTGATAACACACTGTATGAAATAATTATGCTGTTTGTTCATGTGCCACGTGATTACCATTACATCATAAAGAAAATTCCTCTGATGACCTTGTTGTTACGAGTAAGATGTTTTGTTTTGGTTTTTTGGTTTTTTTTACTTTTGATACCCTCGCTTAAACTTGTACAATGTAAAAATTGTTCAAAAGTTGAACTGATCTGTTGGTTAAAGTGTTGATTTTCAGTGTGTTCAGCAGTACTTGGGACATACAGCTGTTACAGCTAGAACAATGAGAGCCAGATGTTGACAGATTTGAGTACTCAAAGGTAGATGATGTTTAAAATCTCTGAACTGTTAAATTCAAAATGAAATTCTGCCTTGCTCAGTTCAGTACACACAAACCATAAACACAAGCTGTAAAGAGTTCACAGCTCCAGGTTTAATTAGTCTGGTGTGACCAGTAGCTTATGAGAGCTAATTTTAAATTGAGCATAGCATTAGTTCCATTGACAGTAGCCACTGTGATGTTAGCTGTTGGTTTTGGAGTGCTTATTCTGAAGCTTCGGTCTTACTGCTTTGGTTGTTGCCAATATCTGGCTGAAAGGGTCCTCCTAACTCCAGGTGCATGGATTATAAAAAGATTTTTTAAAAATTGTAATGAAGGGTGACAACAAGTTTTATAATGACTGTGAGTGTATAGGGATTAATCTGCTTTTGGAACCAGCCTCCAGTAAGTGCTCATCAGAGACTAGTACTGGCACTTGCTGATTTCTTAGTTCAGGTAAGTGATGCAGTCAAACTCAAGCATGATCCCATCATCTGATCTCACATCCAAATGGCGTGTCTCGTATAGAGCACACTGCTGAAATTGCTTCAGCCTGGTCACACTTTGATGTCATCTGCAAGCTCCTTTGCAGCCCACTTCCGCATCAGCTTCTACTTTCACTCTTTATGTGACTTGATGCCATTGAAGTCTGCTCTGTTCTGTGATGGCAATTGTGCTGCTGCTCTTCCATCAGGTTTTGGAACATAACTATACAAACTATACCAATTAGAAATGAGTGCAAATGGAAATAGCAGTCTTATTTTAACTGTAATGATCGTCACTGAACTAAAGTTAGCAATCCTTAGCAAACCTGACAGCACTGGTTCAGTTCTCAGAGCTTGTGACTGTTGTGTAGCTGTTCTGCTGCTACTTTACATTTTAACAGCTGCATGTAGCTTTGTTTGTAGCCTCAGCTACTGTGGTCACTGTATCTTGCTTGAATTATTAAATAAACTATAGATGCTTTCAGAGGCGATTCTTTAGCTACATGTTGACAGTTATTTAAGGTTAGTGTACCAGAAAATTAGTTTACACCTGACAAATCATCTTACAATGTGGAGCTTATTCCACACTGGGTCACTTTCCCTGACCTGGTCCATTTCAACAGTTAGCAGCCTACGCCATAATGTAGACACACACACACACCCACACACAGACAGAGTACCGGAAGCCAGTGGTGCCAGGTGAACCCTATTAACCCCTCTGACACAGTGCTCCCTTTCAGATGAGCAGAGGAGCTGCAGATCTCCTCCTGTCCTGACTCTCGGGGGGCTGTGTAGGTGTGTTTCAGCATAGTTGCTGTTTTGTTTGCCTCTGTATGTTTGTGGTAATAATGCTGGTTTCCAAGTCCTGTGGGGTTGTTTGGCTGTCTGAGGTCGCAGGCCCCTTGCCCTTGGTCTTCCAGGGGTGTTTCAATAAGCAGCAAGTTTAATAACCCCAATTTTCTGCAACATAAAAACAATAAAGGTTTGGATTAGGAGGCCAACTGTCTTGTTTTCATTTTTCCTACGTCTATTCCTGTGCTATATTTATTTTTCACTCCCTGTAACAGTTTGCATGTTCAGCTTTTACATAGCAACCACCTCATGCACGCGTAATTTACCAGGCTGTATGAATCCTCTTAAGACTTTTTTTGGGGGGGAGGGGCAGAGGTGTGGTTGCTGTTATTTAAATAAGTTTCCATCTCTATTTAGACATGGAAATGTTTCCCTCAATGTGTGACACTATAAATTAATTTTCATCTCATCTCAGACAAGAGTTATTGCCAAAGTAAATCCGAAAAACTTCCATCTTAAGCTGTGAGCAGACTGTGTTTGGAAAATGTCTGCAGATCAGAAAAACTTTGCATAAGTTCAGGGAGGAATCCATTCATTAAAGATGAGATGATACTGTGGCACTTGTCACCTTGACCTTGAGCTAAATCTCTCTGCAGACCCAGCCAGTTCCCAATCCCATGTCATACTACATGCACCGCTCTCCATGGTGGTTCCATCGCTTTGAGACCTTGTCGAACCACTTTATCGAACTCATCGTCCCGTTCTTCACCTTCCTCGGCAGGCGGATGTGTATGGTTAATGGAGCAATCCAGATCCTTTTCCAGGTAACTTACACTGTCCACAAGCTGCAGAGACTAATGAGCGCAAACACTGGATGATGATTGATGTTTATTACAACTGAGATAACGATCTCAACAGTGATGCCAAGGTAGTAATAATTAAAAGGGGAAAAATCAAACATCAAACAATGATGAAATATAAATGCACTTACTGATGTGATGTTATTGTCTCTACTTGGGGAAAAACTGTTCCTGTCCAGTGTTTGCCCACATAGGTTTTACCCAGGCGGGCTGCTCAGATAGATTTTATGTCATTTTTTTGTTTTTTATTCCTTGCTTTCTGAACTCTGAAAGTTAATGGCTGACATGATGGGATGTTTAATTGCATTTAGCTATGTTATCCATCACTGTACACTTAAATTGAATCTGTGCCTCATGTGTAGCCTGTGGCAGAGCTCATGTGAACACGATCTTTGTAGGGAAAAACAAAGAGGATTTTGAGGTAGTGATGCTGCCCTTCATTTTGTTAGAGCTTATTGGGTCGTTAATTTCTTTAAAAAAACATGTTTTCCATGTTTTCCAGTGCTGAAACACTGCTGCATCTTGAAGGTATCATCTCTCCTCATTGTGCCTTCTCTGTCTGTCCTATTATTCTTGGGCTGTAGGTGGTTTTGATAGTGAGCGGGAACCTCAGCTTTCTGAATTGGCTCACCATTGTTCCCAGTTTGGCCTGCTTTGACGACACATCGCTGGGCTTCTTGTTTTGCTCTGGGGCTGGAGCCAAGAAGGCAGTGCTGGAGATACAGAGTGAGGATGTAGCTGGACGCACCCCAGCACCTACCAAAGGTATGCACATCCCAAACTTTGTAAATGCAGGATATCATTGTTTACTCATGAATTTGAAATATTGGTATTCAGCAATACAGACTGACAAGTCTGTATAGCATCTGGTTGTGCTAGAGAGGGAATTATGGGAATAAAAAGGATTAGCAGTTGGAGAGCTGAGTAGCTGGGAAAAGAATGACATCAAGTTTGTTGGAATTTAAAGTAATGCTGCTTACATTTTTACAATACAGACTGCTGAACCTGTGGTAAAAGTGTGAGAGTGGCCCCACTCTAATTGGTCCCACTGGACCAATTAGTGTCTTTGCTTCACTGTAGTATAGTAAATATGAAATAACCTGGTACCTGGAGTGTGGGCATATTTCAGTCATTTGAGCACAGCCAGAAAGTTGGTCCTGGTGAGAAATGATTTTGGGTACCCTGATGTGTTTAACATGTGTTGGGGTTAGCAGGCAGACAGGTAGGAAGGAACTGATGCAGACTTAGCAAATGTTTGCCAGTACCAGCCACCCCGGCACATATCGTCCGCAGCTTTTCTACTAAGAATTTCTTTAATTGATCACAAACACATGCACCCACGCTGGCTCACTTGTTAATGCCAACCTCCACTGCTCCAGGCCAGACACTAATAAATGTGTCACCTTGATTTAAGGTGCAGTTTTCCTTTGAGTCACTCAGCTTCAGATACAGGTTTGGGGTGAATACACCTTCTTTTTGGCTAAACAGGAGTGACAACATGCATCACTCTGTGCAGTTTCATATTTAGCTAAAATGGGGAGCAGATGATAGAGAAAGCAGTGAGCTCTATCCAGTGACAGAACATTAAGGTGCATTTAGAGGTTTTCTTGTTTTTTCTCTTTGTTTTGGTGTGTGTGTGTGTGTCAGGTATGTTGATTCGTCGGGTGGTTAACATTTCTATGGGTATTTTGATTGGCTACCTGAGCATCCCTGTGCTGATGAACCTGCTGAGTTCCAGACAGGTGATGAACACATCCTTCGACCCGCTGCGCATTGTCAACACCTACGGAGCCTTTGGCAGGTACAGCCAGAGGAACAGAGAGGAAATGCATATATTAGCAGATATATTGCAAATGAAGAATTTTGCATACTAAAGAAATTAGTCAAATTTTAAAAATGTGATCCTTTATTCATTTTATTTAATGTTTCCTCTTCTTCCTCTGGTCAGCATCACTAAGGAACGTACTGAGGTGATTTTCCAGGGCACCCTGAGCCCAGATCCTAAGGACCCTGAAGCACTGTGGGAGGAGTACCAGTTCATGTGCAAGCCGGGGGACGTGTACCGGCGGCCGTGCCTCCTATCGCCGTACCACTATCGACTGGACTGGCTCATGTGGTTCGCTGCCTTCCAGGTAAAACCTTTCTACAGGATTTAAAAAAAAAAAAAGTATTATCCTAATGTTGATAAAGAGTTTGACTGAGTTTATGAATATTATTGTTGCTCTTATGGCAGTTTGATATGTAAATGTAATCAATGTGGAGTCGCTTTAGGATCCAATTCCCAACACTAAGGGGCAGTGTTTCCATGATAGTGCTCCAGATTGGTTTGAAATCAAGCCAGAACTGTCGTGTTTGTCCTTCAGTATTT
The DNA here is from genome assembly GCA_015107715.1 of Tylochromis polylepis. Lineage (NCBI taxonomy): Eukaryota > Metazoa > Chordata > Actinopteri > Cichliformes > Cichlidae > Tylochromis > Tylochromis polylepis. The sequence goes on along the minus strand of VVHJ01003370.1, from coordinate 2,003 downwards.
ATTTGTGTGTTTCTGTCTCATGTTTTGTCTCACTGTATCTGCTCATTATTTCCCCTTTTCTCTCACGCTCACCTTAATATTCCCCTTGCTTCCTCTTTCTCACTTATTGATTCCCAGTGTGACTCATTAAAATTCTCCTCTCTCCTGATTTCTCTCTTCTTCATCCTCTCTTCTTTCTGCCTCCTTCTCCTGTGTTTATTTCTATTTCTAACACATTGTCGCCATCTGTTCGATCAGACCTACGAGCAGAGCGAGTGGGTGATCCACATAGCAGGACGCCTGCTGTCCAACGACAGCACCGTCCTCTCACTTCTGGACCACAACCCGTTCCAAGGCAGAGACCCACCCAGGTAAATGCACAGTCTACACCAGCCTCACCAAAACACTCCCGTTAAGTTTAGGAAAGTCCTCAGAAAGCTAAACTTAGAAGCTGGAGAAGAGAAGAGTCCAAAACCACACTCATTCACACAGCTGTAAGCCACCACAATGGCTCTCTAGAACTGACTCCTCTTCCTCAGCTTAAGTACTTCCACTGCTGATTGCTGAGTGGAGTCAGCTGTGTGCAACTCACAACAGCGCTTCACAGGAAGAAGTGAGCGAGAGAGAGAGGAACATCAAACACACACACACACACACACAACCTGTAGAGATGTACACAGCCATCAAGGAAAAGTGTGTATTATGTGTACAATTTTCACCTGCAATGGTCTCTATCATGGCCAAGCCATTTTTAGCCAGCAGTGTAAGGATAAGCCATCGCATAACTAGCTAGTTGAGGCATGCTAGGTAACTAGCTAACCAGACAGGCAGTGGAATAGTTTAACAACACACACTACATTCTTCCTCAGTGTTTTAACTTGCATGAACACCAGCGGCACAACATGCTGGTATGATCCTCATGGTCCAGCCAGTACTGTATAGAAAAGATGGACAAAACTCACTTTGTTGTTACCTATTGGTTAGTGAAGTGCTGTTACGCAGCTTAAAATGATTATTTTTCTTTTTTCTGTTGTTCTTAAATCATTTGTATAGTTTCTTTTGGTGATTTGTGTTGTGTGTTGTACAACAAGTTCTTTGGTCAGTGTCTGCGTTTAAATGTGCTATATAAATAAACTGGACTATTTTCACTGTCACCATCTTAGTGTTTTGAAAGCAGATGTGAGGAGCGACAGGAGGATTGGTCAGTGAACGCTCACTCACTAGTGACTTGTGATTGATAATTCATTAGCCAGAATCATACACAATGGAAAAGAATGCAGCTTTAAAGCACTTCCACAATGGCTTCACTTTTCAGACCTGGAAACTTTTATATACAAGCTATGTCCAAATCTTATTTTCAATAAGTGCACAACTTTCTGTGGTCAATTTTAAACAACAGTACCCTGTCAAAGTTCAGTACATAGTGCACTGTGTCAAAGTCTACTAACAGAAGTATCTGTTAGTATATTCATACATACATATGGATGTAAACAAAAATTCATCCTACATCTGCCATATTGGACACAGATAATTTCTTTCAGATTAGTCAGCACCAAATCTCAACACAAGTCCTGTCACAACAAATTACATTACAAAGTCATAAGCTTGAAATATTTTAGAGAGAAACCCACCGATTCCCTTTGAACAGCCTCAACAGAAACAAGAATCAAGCTCAGGGAACCCACCTAGCTGACTTCTATTTGAGGAAAATACAGTGGCTTGCAAAAGTATTCGGCCCCCTTGAACTTTTCCACATTTTGTCACATTACAGCCACAAACATGAATCAATTTTGTTGGAATTCCACGTGAAAGACCAATACAAAGTGGTGTACACGTGAGAAGTGGAACGAAAATCAGACATGATTCCAAACATTTTTTACAAATAAATAACTGCAAAGTGGGGTGTGCATAATTATTCAGCCCCCTGAGTCAATACTTTGTAGAACCACCTTTTGCTGCAATTACAGCTGCCAGTCTTTTAGGGTATGTCTCTACCAGCTTTGCACATCTACAGACTGAAATTC